>VZTT01029780.1:20449-41818 GCA_013400855.1 Buphagus erythrorhynchus | reverse complement strand
ACTACACAAGAGAAAAAAAAACAAAATCAGGCTCCTATTTTCTAATTTCACATTATGGAAGTAGTGTCTCTTTTCTAGAATTTTCTCCTGAGCTTCATATCAGACCCAAATATTTTCAATCAAATCATTCTGTGTAATAAAAACAAACCAAGATAATACCATGTATTCTTAAAGACTATTTTTTATAACAAGTTTAAGTCCTGTTGAAGTTTTTGGAAAGATGCATGATTACAGCTTTATATGATAAAAACTGGGACCACTGAAATACAAAAGGTATCTATATGGGATAACTATTACTAATAATCTATAGGAGTCTCCAGTAGTAAATCACCTTTATTACTTTCTACATACAGGGCATCTTTCTCTTTTTTTTTTTTTTAATGCATTTCTGGCACTTTTGATAGTATTTCAAAAATGAAATTAATTTAAGGGATAAAGATATTAGTGTTGAAGATTATGCAAATAATATTAAAAAGTCAGTTAAAAAAATTATTCTTCATTTTAGCCTTACAAAAATTTTGTGATATGAGTCCTGCCAAAATACACAACAAAAGAATTATGGGTAATATGAAATAAAGTTATATTATGACAGTTAAATGACAGTTAAATCTATTAGGTTGTTTACAAATTCACACTAAATATAACTAAATATCCTTTTGTAATGTAACTTGCAAACTTTGATTGCCTGCAGTAAAATCTGTCATAACTTGAACAAGCAGTTTCCTCATCTAGAGGAAGAACATACTCCAACTGTAACTATAAAGAATTTTTCTAATCCCTTTCATGTAATTACTTGGATATTTAAGGCAGAATCCTCAATAGTTAAAATTCACATCGGCTATGGAGGATAAGAAGAGGCACAGAGTGTTCCCCAGCTTGATTCTGAGCCTCTCAAACACCAGGATGAGAGGAAGCAATACCACAGAATTTTCAAGGAGAAAACCATCTTAATCCTTTGTTGAAGCTACCAATTCTTGAACCAAAGCAGCAGGAAGTATACACACACACACACACACTTCCGAAGCTATTACTACCTTAAGACACTCAAACAAAGGAGACATCTCACTTTTTCCAAACCCTTATTCTTTGCATTTTGGTAGCTTTAAAAACTTCAGCCATTAGGGGGGTCATTGTGCAGAATTATGTTTCCATGGACTCCTGCAGATAGACACCAATGAAGATGTGTCAATACCTGTATACATGTATAAATATGTCAGAGAAATAGATATTCAAATCTAAACAAAGGTAGGTTTCTGCAAAGCTTGAGCACTTTTCACTTTTCCCTCTAATGGAAATTATTACAGCTTCTCAGGCAAAACCATACAGAACAGCTGTAAAACTCCCACGATTCTGGTGCAAACAAGTCAGTCCAGTTTACTAACTAATTGCATTTAATATTCAGTTTTGTAAGCTATATTGTGTAATGATTTAATTTCTTGAGCAACAACTCCCAACTAGAAAATAGTCTTAAAATCATTTTTATAAATGAGTAGATGTTATTGGAAGTCCCACTGCAATTAGGTGGCTGAGTCATGAATCAGTTTGCTATAAAGAACAGCATATGGCCTAATTGCAGGACTAGGATCTAACATTTTATTCTAGGCTTTGACATGAACTCCTTACATAGCCTTTGGGAAAACAAACTCTTCAGATGGATAGATGGAGGTATATAAAGTCATGATAATTGTACTTACTCATAGGACAGCAAATTAAATAATAATTGCAAAACAACTCAGGTGGATAATATTAGAATAATAAATAACACTACACCATATCACTTTCGAGGAGGCTTCAGAAACTTTGTTCTTGTACATGAAACTTTCTGGAAATAATCCACTCAAATAAAATACTTTAAAGCCAATTCAGCTCTGTGAGTGTTAGAGCTGGCTTCACTTGCCAGTTTGGCTCACCATTGGTGCTGTGCTTGTAAGAAATTAGAGGAAATAGTTCCTTTCCAAGTAAAAGTCCAAGAAACAACAACCAACCACAGTATACAGAAGCACTATAAATATCTGCTTCCCAACTCTCACAATAAGCACTTTTCAACCAGAGCACTTGCACACACTATTCCTAGGCAGCTTACAGCTGAGACCTTCCAAGGGACAAGAACCATGGATTGTACAACCCAACACACATACTCAAAGGTTACACAGTAAATCTATGTTGCCTTGCTGCAACAGGGGTAACAGGATGAAGCACATCATCTCTGTATGAAGGACACCAAAGATCTTTACAGGTCATTTCCATTCACTTCAGAGAAAAATTCTTATCTACAGAGGATTTTCTGCATCTAAGATTTCATAGGAGAACTAGAATAACAATAAACTCCTTCCATGTTTTCAGCCTGCTTCTGCAAGTCACTATAGATTGAGCCTACCTTTGGCTCTCCCTCCAGGTTTTTAAGGCAAAATGTCAAGAACATCTGAAAATTCAAAGCTCTATCAACGTGTCTTAAGGGTTCTCTAGTCACTTAAGTCCTAAAAAAAAAGTCCCTGATCATTAAGATGTTAGGGAGATATTTTCTCATTAAGCTTGCAGAACTCCATGAATGTTTAAACTACATCCCATGCCACCGTCTGCTCCCCTCGAAGTAAGGCTCTGGCACAGGTGAAGAAAAACAGCTTTCTGAGTGCTGGGGATGACAAGGAGCCAATAACACAAGTAGCTTCAGATGCTCAAAAGCCTTCACAAACAACAAGAGGTTATTTTTCACCTTAAAACGGACACTTCTCCCTAGTATCCATCATTAAAATTCACAGCTAACACTGAAGTCTATTATCAAGACTGAAAAGACTAAGGGATATATAAAACCTACCTTCTTAGCAGCAGGTTTGCTGGGAGCATATCCAAACAAGATTTTAATCCTTGAGTTCCCTCTCTATGCCAATCAAAATCCTCATCTTACACAACCAAGCATCAACATCATCTTGTTGAAATCCTGAAATGCTTGGCACATTTAGCAACTCAGAAACACTGGAATTTTCAAGCGGGAATTTTCTGTTTGTTGGTTTAGCTCAAGAAGTAATAATCACAAGTAAATACAAGGCAAATGTTTTACCTGACTTTTCCCATTGTGTAATTTCTAAAAGCAACACAATGAACAACAGAATGTCCCACAAATCTGAGATTCTTACAGCTGCACCAATTTCACCTAGCTCATCTCTCTACTCAGCTCATACTGAAAGAAGTCTATTTGTCAAGAAAACTAACAGATTACGAGGCATGTTATAGTTGCTTAAATACAAAAAAAGCTCTTGCTCAAAAAATTTCCAGACATTAAAGCTGAGCACCTAATTTTTTTTTAAATTACTGCTACTAAATGTAGGAACAGCTCAACACCCTGAAAACTAGGCCTCACATTTCAATATTTAAGCTTTGCATCCATAATTGAAAATTATTCTTAATAACCACATTAGTTTTCTTACCTTGAATATTTTAAAGCCATATTCATGCTAATATACTGATGTTTATTCCAATGCAATGAGCATGACTGGATATGTCAAGGCTTTCAGTACCTACCAAATGTGCAACATATAGAAGATTCTAAAAATAGAGTGACTACCACCTATCTTTTATTTATATTCTGAAGTCTCAAAAAAAACCAGATCTTTTAAATGACCACTTTTTTCAGACATAACCACTTATAATTAAATTTTATTACCTGATCTCTTAGAGCAAAAACATTAAGCATCAAGCAAGAGGAATGCTGACATGAGATGTAAGATGTGGGTTCAGTTTCACACCCTGTTACAGACCTCCTGTGCAATTTGTAGCAAGTCCCTTGAACTCTGTACCTCTGCTCTCCATCTGAAGCAGAGTTGTCAGCTTTAACCTCTATTGCTTATGGCACATAAACACTTCTGAGGTCTTCCATCCTTACTGATGGAGGCAATCTGAATATCTTGAAGGATGCAGTAGCAGTTTTGCTTGCTCTTCAAGTGAAAAAGCACCCTGCATCCCAGCTATTCTCAGCAGTAAGCTATGTAACACCACAAAATTTTGGGATTTCTTTAGAATATTAGGGCAGATTCCTGTCAGCAGAAAGAATAAAGCTGGTGGATTAGGTGTGCCTTGAAGCAAGAACACCAGCTTTGTGGACAAAGTCAAAGTTGTTACCTCACTCTAGCACCACCAGCTTGAGTAGAAACTGCAAAGGCTCACAATACCTTAAAACTTATGCTGACATTGAGGGATTTCTCTTCTTCCTTGCTCCTCTGTAAAAAACTCTACAAGGTCATAAAACCTGCCTATTCTGGTGATGTGGGACTGAATAGGTCCCTTTACATAGGCAATAAAAAATGCAGATATCTATTAAAAGTAATGCAAGCCTCTTGCACACAACACAAATCTATGGATTCCAGTTGTTTTATAAAGTTATTACATCGCTGTGTTCAAACAACAGTGACCCTAAAATGCATTACTATTTATCTATCAATACATGCTTTATCACAAGAAATTTCTCTCTGAAGCATATCTTGATGTGCAAATGTTTAGATAAACAACTGTAATATTTTAAAATATACTGTAAACTTCCTGTACAAGCAAGCACTGACAAAGGTAAGGGAGGAAAAAGAAAGTGACCAAAGAGTTTTGTACCAATTCAGATATATCAAAGTTTATGCCTGTAGCTTGGCTAAAAAAAAAACAACTCCTTGCAATAAAATACTGTTAACAATCCTTTTGGAAAAGCTGAAACAGCATCCAGACTTTGTAGCCATAAATTTCTTTATAGACTCTGTGCTTTATACAATGGTAGGTCTAGTTTCTCACAGAGCATTCTGTCAATGCTGCTATCTAAAGCTCTAGTTTTTCCTTCTGCCTGCAACTTTTCCCCTCACCATTCCCCAGTCCATAATTAGCATTAAGCAAGTGCCAGTTTCTTCCATAACTACAGCAGTGACAGTGTGTCTTTCCCACCAACAATTCTGACAGAACTTAATCATTATTTAGATTTCTAATTTGTTCCAGATGTTGATCTGGGCAGGAAGGGACCTTGGGAAGTTCTCCAGTCCAACCCCCTGCTCAGAGCAAGGTCAGCCAGGAAATCTCAACCAGCTTCCTCAGGGCCATGCTCAGTTCAGTCCTGAAAACTTCCAAGGACAAGCCTTCCACGATCTCTTTGGGAATTTGTCCTAATGTTTAATTTAGTTTAACTGCTCTACGGAATTCAAAACCCACTGGCAGGTAATAGAGGAAGATGAGACAAGCAGACAACTGAGTTGCATAATGCTTATTTACATAGAAAATGGGCTGAGAAACAAACGACAAAGTCACATAAATATTTATAGCTATTCATTTATGTAAAGGAAGTGATAATCATACTTACAGGCCTCAAGATAGACATATATCTTAGAATTCTGAAAGCAAAATGAACTAACCAGATTTTGCAGAATTAACTAAAGCTCAAGCATAAGTTAATGACTACTTCAAACTCTTTATCCTTGTTTACTTAAACTATAAAAAGTGAAACTTTTCAGTGGATACATAAAGTAAGAATAGCAAAAAATAGTGAAATGCATATGCATTTTAAAAGGGCCAGAGGACTACAGTCCTCTAAAATATTAGTTCACTCTTCC
The DNA here is from genome assembly GCA_013400855.1 of Buphagus erythrorhynchus. Taxonomy (NCBI): domain Eukaryota; kingdom Metazoa; phylum Chordata; class Aves; order Passeriformes; family Sturnidae; genus Buphagus; species Buphagus erythrorhynchus. Next base: position 36,242 of record VZTT01029780.1, on the reverse strand, counting down.
AAAGCCAACATACTCTTATGTTACTTTAACCAATTTATAATCACTGATAAAAATTCCACTGCAAAACTTGCTTAAACTATTCTAATAGGATTTTCTCTAGCTCATTAAAATTACACTTTTACAGTCTTCAAGAATAGGCCTAACAATTAATTCAAAACCTTCTTAGTAGCATCACCCACTTCCAAAGGATTAGAGGTAGGAATGACCATGTTGTCCTGTCCAGTCAGCACCACAGCAAAAGAAACAATTTCTCTTCCATCTTGAGCTAAGAACCTTTTACTCCAAAAAGTCTGGGCTCCTGACTTTTGGCACTACCCAGATTTGGCCCCTGAAATGCAAGCCTAGGTCACAAAATTCACCTCTGATAATTTGACTGCCACGATCTAGTCTGCAAAATTTAGCATTACATATTGATACAAACTGCAGTTCCACAGAGGCTTTTATTTATTTGCTTTTTAAAGAATTTGACTGCTCACAATGAACCTAGCTGCAGGTCACTAAAATTTAAGAAAAACAAAAAAACAGGGCTAATTGACAAACAACCTGGCCTGAACTTCTGCTTTCTCATCAGTCCCCATGTAGAACCTAAGGCAGGTAGATTCCAGAGTTTTTATGGTACTGCATAGCCCGAAAACAATTTGTGTGTCTAGTTCAAAGCAGAGGCTTTCGTTGCCCTAGAAACTAAAGAAGAATACAGCTTAATGTCCTTCAAGCTAATAAAAACATCCTACAATGCACACAGAAAAAACTTTGCAAAAAAATGCTCTGTTGAGACAGATCTTCCTCACAATGGTACAATTAGGATACAACTCTGGATATTCTTCAGAAGATGGATTATTTTACAGAAACTGTAAGCAAGTGACCACACCGATACAGTGAACCAATTCAAGACAAAACAGTATAAATGCTATCATTTTCTCTTTTACTGCAGAAATCTACAGAAATAGTATTCTGATTTCATGTCCTTTCGAACCATAGTCAAACCCTCCTCTACCAACAAAGAAAAAATCCAAGGCCTTGACTAGTATCATGAGCAGATGATCTGAAAGCCTCTTCACTCCTGCCAAGTTTCTACCAGAACATTTTATTTTCAAATTGTAAGCAAAACCATTGTCCCATGGCTTCAGAAAGCTGGTAGCCCTTATCTTACAGAACAATTTATCTGATTACCATATGCCTGCTATAAATAATTGGAATGTTAGAATAAACAGAACACCAAGAAGGTTTTATTCTCCACAGGTTTAAGAAGTCACCTCCATCTTCAACACCTCAACTTTCTAACTCCAGAAATTTTATTCAAAAACTGTATATCATCTTGTTAAGTGAAACTGTTTCCATATCTAAAGATGAACAGACCAAAATAAGAGCTACAGAATTGTCAGGACTTTTTGATTGTTACTTGTTTGTTCTTTTTAAAATAAATTTTGGTTCATCTTCAAATACAAAATACTGCCTCCCAACATACTACCTCTAAGTGGAATAAAGATAAATATAGAAACAATTTCCTGATAACCTCCCTTCTATCTTGAGCATAAACTTCAGAAATCATTTTCTTAGGAGATTTTTTCATTCTTTCTACATACAATAAGACAGGTACCAATTAAAGAAAAACAACAGACTACTTAATTCTGAATCAGTGTTGTAAATATAAACCATTCGAATAGCCAGAAAATTCTTAGTAAGAACTTGTTTATAAGATGACATTAAATACAGGGTATCTAGTAAAACAGTGAAATCTAAACATTTTACTTTTTCTCACACACATAGATGTGCGTACATATATATCTCAAATCTAATATTTGATTAACTACCAAAATGAAGCCAGCTAGAATGGGAAACTCAGATACACTCATCATCTCAGATGTCGAGCTATTTATATTTTAACTACTGCATAAATGTTAATTTCCTTGGGTCTAGTCTAGGTTATAAAAAGCTCAATTTTCCCAGAAGAGTCTTACTAACCTGTCTGACAGCCATTTGATTGTCCATGAAGACACTCCATGGCAGCCAGCGAACCCTACAGACTGTTTTATCTTGTACCTGTTAACCCTACCAGCAAGGCTGGCCCCTGGCACTCTACCACCACCACGCTGCTGCATCTCTGGGGATGGGGGCACCTTGGTCATGCCAAAGCTGTGTCAGCAGCACTGGAGTCAGAGCCCAAGGCTCTGGCTGTCAGCGTCCCTTGGGCACTGGAGTGGCTCCACGCTGGCACTCCGCTGGTGGCCGTGTGCCAGCCGATGGCCGGTGTCACCCAGCAGGATGGGGAGGACAGAAAAAAAGCAACCCACACACAAGTGTGTGAGAGAGGGAAATAGAACTAAATCCGTGCCTACATCTCTCACTGATGTAATTTTTTTTCAGAGGGGGAAAATACAAGCAAGCCAAGCCAACCTAAGAAACTTCTTTAAAATGCTGTGAATTCCCACATGGATACCAATTTTAATATTGCTCAAATTAGGTATAAGACAAACAATGTGGTTTACATTGGATTAAACAAACTTGTTCAGAATTAATTTGGTGAAAGAATTTTCACGTTAGACAAAGCAAATTTTAAATTATTTTAAACAGAAGATAACTGCAGAACCTGATAGAATGCATATATTATATTCTTTCTTTTATCTTAAGTCCTGACCCCAAATGGCTAAAAGACTGAAAACCTCTTGTGTACATATATGCATACATTTGTGTGTATGTTTTACATACACATACATTTTAACTCTCTCTCTTTCTGAGCAAATTTGATTTTTAAAAACTCCCATGTACTTTATTTTATTCTAAGAAACAAAATACTACCCCAATGTGTACATGTCTATTTGTCATATTTTAGGTACAGAAAGGATGGTCATTTGTATACTTAACCCTCAAAAGTAACAGTAAGAAAATATTTGAAAAATATTGAAATATTTGAAAAGTACGTTTTTATTTTAAAAAAGACATTATGCTTAAAGGTACTATACACACACCCCAGTGTCCATTACACCTTCTTCACCGAATCACTAATTGGTAACTAGAAGTTCCTGAAAATAGTTCACTAATTATTTTTTCCACATTAAGTTGTGCTATTCAGAAAGGCCATTCCAATTAATCTGGAGGTGTGTGTGGAGGTGTGAAGCCCAGACTGTTCCCAGTCCTTTTAATCTAACCACATTTCTTGCTGACAGACAAAGTCTTTCAAAGCAAGCGTTGTGATCATCTCTTGGAGAAGAATGTAAACTTCAATTACCAGTCTAATTATCCCAGCTAGGAAGGCAATACAATTGCTTAATTTTAGAGTAATGATGGACTTTCAAGGTATGCCTTCTCACCTTTCATCCAAGGCTGAGCTTACCATTGTCCCTCTCTGGCAGATGAAGCTACCACAGTGGCAGTCCCTATTTCTGACTAAAAACCATCTGGAGGAGAATTCAACATTCACCAAGTTATGCGACTTCACACCTCTGGGTTATTTGTTTTCTTTCTTGAATATACTCCTTTCATTTAAAAAAGGATGTTTTTATCTTTTTTTATTATGTGTATTTTTTACCAAATATAGTTTGTGAGAAAAAAATAGAAAAGGCAATATCCTGCAATAAATTGCAGCAATAATAATGAATGACCAAGTTCTTGAGAAGCTATGGAAAGAAAATATTTTCTTTTTTCAAAAATCATACTTCTTTCCTCTGTAAAGCCTACAATGCAGCAATTCTTTCCAGATGTGACAACTTTGTAAACACAGGGCTGTTTCTTTTTCTCCAATGTGTCCCTATCAAGCCTAGGGACATATTAGTAAGCCCTGCAACTCATATTACCTTCCTTCCCTCTTCCTTATGTTCCAGAGCAATTGGGATATTGGGATATTAAGTTAAAGTACTCCGATGGTAGCTTTCTGTATATTTTATTTCCTTTTCCTAACAGAGTTACATTGTAAACTTTGGTAGGTATAACCTGAATTTTATGGATTTATTCAAAGAATTACTAAAGCACCTAAGATGAAGCAGCCTGGATAAACCACATTTCCACCATCAAGCTACCATGATGTGTACCTTCAGCTTCTTGTGACATAATTTTTAGAGATAAGGGCCTTTGAAGATGCCTGCTACAGTTTAGTCTTGTGATGGAGAGTTCATATTGTCTGCAAGTGCCTGTCACTTCCTTCCCTTGAGAAAGGGCCCTGCTTCCTGTTAAATGTTCACATGTCCTGTCTACAGACCACCACTGCAGCCCAGTAGCTGAGCTCTTGGCAACTACAGGTGTAACCAACAGTGTAAACCAAAACGATGAAAGGAACAGTAGCTCCAGCCCATCAGGAGGCTGTCCAAGGACGGTGTTTGCTCATCATAGTTTCTGAAAACCACCTTCACACAGATGAGGAGCAAGTCTTCCAATTACATGCTCAGTGCAGAATCTGGGGCAAAAGGCCTGGTGGCAGGAGGATCATTCCCACAATGTAAAAACTGGAACTCAGAGTGGTAATAGGAACAGCATTCCTTGCCAACAGTTGTTAACAGACTTGTCTGATGGGTAGCAACTATCTGATTTTGGTTGCTACGAAACCTGGTTACAAGAGAGCATTAGAAATAAAAGTTACAAGAAGTTTGACTAAAAACTGCTAGATAGTAAAACAGAAATTTGCAGCAACTGCATAATAAGTGATACTTTGTTAAGTAACAGATGTTACAAAATCCCAGATGGAGCAACTACATCGCGTAGGGTGCCACACTAAACGTAAGACTATTAGACACCCATTCATGAAGTCCAGGCAAAATTATCAGCCGATCCATTATGTTATCTTTAAAGGCAGCAGAGGACTCTTCAATGCCATTCCCATCAAAACACAGCCACACATGCACCACACCAGCAGACAGCCTGGCTTCTCCCCAGTTTTAATGAATTTTGGGAATATCTGGATTGAGTGAAATTCTAGAATGCGCCATCATGCCCAAATTTTCTAGAACATCAAGGACCACAGAGCACAAGGCTATTGATTCTCTCACATGGCACACCTAAACCAACTACTGGAGAAACAGATGGCATGAAAAGAGACTGCTGAGCATCTGCAGCTTCTCATGCGAAGTGAGGCTGCAGACAACCAAACTAAGAGACAGACAGAATAGATACCAAGGAAGGCAAACTAATGAAGTTTCTTCACGTTCAATGCTTAACATTAAAACTCTACAGACTCTTGACAGGCTATCCTGATATCATCTTCTTCAGTTTCTTTCTAGGAAAGAGTCTTACCATCCCTCAGACAACTCTTTGGATAAGGATAGACATCTAAGCAGATTCTACTCCAAATAAAATTTTATAATCAGCAATATAATATAAGCTGTGCATAGAACTCCTTCTAGAGAAGGAAGGCATCTGAAGTACAAGACTTATTAAGCCTATGCTGTGGATTGTTTAATCATCAAGTCTGTGGCCTACTCCATATTCTATACTAAAGAAGTCATACAAAGGCATTCAGAAACTCTCTGCTCAAACCATCCAGAATGAAACTGATGTGAAAAATAAGGTAGAGAGATTAACTCATTCTGATGGCAAATATTTCTGGGTCTGAAAGCAAAACTGAGGTAGATAAATACACTGGAACTCCAAAAGCATTTAGAGGCCCATGATCAAGAGACTGCTCCACAAAATTTCTCCCTTCCCATTAAATTTCTTGAAAAGCTGCATCCACCCAAAGTTTTTGTCAAAACAAGGCATCTGTCTGAAGGCCTAGAACTGTGCAAGCCCAGCTGAGCAACATACTGGAACCAAAAGAGGGTCACACATCTAAGGTCTCTGCAGACTTATGCAAGCAGCCAAGTCCCTCAAGAGCCCTAATTCACCAAACATTGCTTACTGAGTCTACTAACACAATAATAGTAAGATATTCAACAAATCCACAACAGATACCACTTCCACAGAAAGCCCTGGGAATAAAAGCAAGTGGTGTCAATGCTGTTTCTCACATTTAATGTAGTACAGCGATTACAACCCTGATCAATGAAGTGACAGACCACACACCTCCTTTAGTCATAGGAGTTTCACATCTGCTTTTCCCAGAAGACTGTTCTAACCACTAAACTGCAAGAGGTTTAGAAAATATTCTTCCATCTTTTTGTTGAAGATGTACCACTATGAAGGTAAGTACAAACACACGAAGGCAAATTCACAAATGCCAAGAGAACAACAGAAAAAGATCGGATGTACAAGATAAAGAAAGGTACCAGGACTGGTACCTAGTGATTTCTCAGGACTGCTTATTCTCTTTAGATTAGGAAGTCACTGCAGAAATGCAAAATTGATATCCCATATAGTCAATGATCACTAGAAGACTCCTCTAGTCCAGGTGACCATAATATTTCAGGCAAGGTCAGCTGTTGCTTCATGATGACATATTGACTTCCATTTCTCTCCCATTATTTTTAAGTGTTTGACCTGTAGCCAAACCTGTTTCTCAAGAGAAAAGATTCTGCATATATGACTTAGTAGTTTGAGTGGTTTGCTGTAACAGTATTACACACCTTAGAGCAAAGCAGATTCCTAAGGAAATGACCCAAAATAGCTCAGTGGTTTTTTCCTGTAAGGCCTGGGTCTCATTTATTTCTAAATGAAATGCATAAGAAGAGAAGGTTGGCATCGGGAAAAAATATATTAAAAAAGGCATCTGTTCCAGAGCACTGCATGTTCAGAAGATCGATGCCAGGAGTGCCTGCTTGCATCCTGCACATTTGGTACAATAACGAAACCAACCTCTCCTACCACCAAAGCCTCCATGCATCCTGAGGAGCTCATCTGTTAAAGAATCCAAGCAAATCACACAGATTTAAGTGGTACCACACTGACAACCCCACTCCCCTCTCTCCAAACTTAACACCACACTCAAATGGAAGAAAGAAATGGGCGAATTCACTCCACATTATCACTTGGACTTTGACAGAGGACTGCAGCAGCCTTAACCCAGCAGAAGGTGACTCATTCTTCTCTCTTCCAGGCATTGTAGGGAGTGGCCTGCATGTCAGCTACCAAGAATCTAACTGCATCTGAGACTAACAGAGCAGATGTCTTCTTTAAGCATCGAGATGGAGAGCCTGGATTTAACTGGAGACTGAAAAAAACTCACACCGATTTAGATTTTTTGCTTTGTGGGGTTAGAGGGGTATGAAAAGCATCTGATAAAATCCTCCAAAAGAAATAGTTCAACATGATCATCTTCTGCCCTCCAAATTATTTAAAAAATCCCAACCTGAATTCCTGAAGCTAAAAAAACCCCACAACTAAACCACAAAACACCACTGTGTGACAGGTCTTCAGATAAATTATTTCAGCAGAAGACGGGCAAATTCTGAATCTGGAAAGAGAAGACTACTACAGGGAAAACCTATTAACACATCAAGTTCTTTTGGCAGTAGAAAGTAATCCACAGACTGAAAACATACCTTCAAAATCATATATTTACAAGTAGCAGTATACAAATCAGGACTGATGTCACAGTTAAAAAAAATATACTTGTTCAGCATTCTGCATCATTAAATACGGAGGTGGGTGGAAAAAAAACCCCACCAGATTTTTTTTCTCACTCATTTATAAATTCTGGGGAAAATGGTATGAACCCCAAACATTTTGTATTCATTGTTTAGTTCTAACAAAATCAAGGAGTTTCTAAAATTTATAAATAAAAACCATAGTAAGGACATTTCAAACGAAAACGAATTCTTGAGAAGAGAATTTATGCATTTCTATATTGGTCTTATAAAGTTCACAGCTCTTTGAAAAGACAGAAGCATTCCAATTATTTTATAAGATGTTTCAAGTAAGATTTTGTACAGCAGTTTAAAAGATGTTACAGCAATGCTGGAAACTGCAACCAAATCTAATCAGATAAAATAGGTTGATCAGTCCTGGCTTATACTCTTTACTGTAAAATATATTAGGAGTAAGTGGGCAAAGAATTCAAACATTTTCCTATGAAAACTTGCTCATAATTCAGCAGACATGCGTATAGGCTAGCGGTGACCTATTTGGCTATTTCTTGAAAGCATCCTTTCTTGCAATTAATCAGAAATCCAGGATCAAAGCTCTTCTTTACAACATTCAGAGGACTTAAGTTCAGTGCCTTATCCAATTCATTTCCAGTTCAAATTAAATTGTAGTTGAGTTGAAACTCACATGGGAATCTCAAACACTATTAACCTTTAGTTAAGGTGGCTACCTGCTAACCAGAATAATGGGAATCCCCAAACCATTCTATAAAGAACTGTATTTTATTTTACCACAGACCACTACCCTACACTATTATATGCTAATATTTTAAAAATGCTTTAACATCTTCCTCATTACCATGACTTTTGCGGAAGATAATATTTTTAAAATTGTTAAAGCTGTATCTACAAGACATAAGCGATATTTCAAAACAAACTAATCAACTCTAAAAACATTCTCTTTTTTTGTCCTTCATGTGATCTTTCACCCAGTCTAGAGCTAAACCAAGACAAGAATTAAAGTATTGTCACCATTGCATTTCTGAAGAATACAGTACCCAACTAATTGAGCGAGTCCCATTACATTAATGTTGAGAAAGGATAACATGCTCATAACACACCTTTAATTCTCTTGTCTAGACTAGGATTTAAGATAACACAGCTGCCAAAATGCATCCAACCCATTGACAAAGAAAGTGTTCAAGTTGCACTCATCACAGTAAACTGTACCTAGACTACAGTGTTTGCCTTAATGCAGCAAAAACTGAATACTAGTCCAGTATGGAAACCTCTGGAAAACAAACACAGAACAGAATAAAACAAACCCAAACCCCCAAAAAAGAACAGAAACAAGCTAATGAATAAGAGAGCCCATAGAAGCAGATAGTTACAGTTCTTGTTACCTTAAAATCTTTACACATAAACCTTTATACAAGCCACTACGTGCCAGGATAATTTAGCACTGCAGTCCCAATTGCTTCCCTATTCTCTCTCAAAACGTTATCATCACATACCACCTACACAATTTACAAGGAGGAAAAAAAATTGTTTGAGCAACACTTGTAATGCTCTAGAAATTAAATAACCAGTTACCCCAGGTTTTTTCTTAGGTACAAGAAATAAATATCTGACATTCAATTATTAAGAAGAAAACTAGAAAAGAAATTTAATGGAAGAATTTGATGATTTTTTGGGGGAGATCCACCCACTCAGACATTTCACATTTTCATTTAAAAACTTCCAACGGCCAAAGAATGTCTGTATTTAAAATTTTGGTCTAAAAAGTATGCCTGATAACATAAGAGCTTCAACTAAACAGAGAATGCTTCATGTTTGACCAAAGAATGAAACTTATTTCTATCCACACACTATCCAACTGAAGAATTATTTTGAAAGAAAATATTAAACTTATTGCCAACTGTGCTGGTTATAAAAAACAGTATTTAAAGAATTACTGTCCTCTCAGCAAAACAGAAATTCAAAGGCAAAACTAGAAATTCTAATGAGCATTGATTTTCTAAAATAAATTTTTCCAAATATTCAAAAATCTGTGTCAAAACAGCCTAATGAAGAGCAAGATAAAAAACATTCAACCCCAAGCATCAATGCTATATTACTGAACTAAGTTACGAAAGCAATTAAAGTCATGGTTATATTTGGTCTTTAACACATTAAACGACACTTTTACAACACAGACACAATCAAGCAATATTGCATAACCAAAAACAAATTTAAGAAGTCTTGCCACATACTGTTCTACTATTCGATAATTGTAGCTATCCAAAAATTATCCACACATCTCTACAACAACATAAGCTACAGCAGCAATTAAGGCCCAAACCCAGAAGATGATGCTAAGGAATACAGGCATCATTTAAAAAAAACAAAAACAAAAAAAAGCACTATACTCTAAACTAGCACAATCTACACTAAACACGCATACAAAAGGAGCTTGCCTACCTGGCTTTTTCAATAAAAGTCCAAAGAACACCTAAAAAGCAGGAGGGGATAAAAAAATATTTATATTCAGTGTTCATATATGAAAACTGTCATGTCACTTTACCTTACAGAGAAAAATAAGTAAAACTTGGGAAGAAATACCTATAAAATTATCTGCACTAGGCCATGGGGGTGGTAGGGAGCAGGGAAACAGCCAAAAAAACCCCAACACTTTAGAACACTGCTATAAGCACTGTCTCCAATTTTCACATTTTCCACTGAAAGAAATTCAAAGTAATCTGAATATTTCAGATTATCAAGAATGTGAGAGTGGGAAAGTCAAGAGAACTCTGCAAATATGTAATTAAATTCAAAAGTTACTACAGGAAAGCATTAAAGGTTATATATTCTGAAAATGCACAAGCACCTTGAAATATCTGAGTTTAAGACTAAGCCAAACAACTTTAAAATAATCTTCTATATCTTAAAATTGCACATTGCCAGAGACATTTTTTAGAGGATTGTCTGTATATGACTTGTAGGAACCTATAATTTTATCTGACAGAATTAATTCATTAATTTCAAATTAAAACAAAGGTAGATTCACACACCAAAAAAATTAATCTAAATTCTATACAATACTTCTTTTGGTCTCTACAGTTACTTTAAAAACACAAGAGCACAAATCTGAGTTGTACTCTTCCTATTACAGACACTTTCTAGAGGACAGTATGTATCAGTTCCCCAATAAAACACAAGAGATGGCCAGATAGCTGAAGGTTCTGATATTATATACAGAGTCAATTAGGTATGACTGACTACTTCTGTCTACCACTCTTTTCTATCTCTACAGATGCCTAAAATATTTACATTTTGTTTTTTTAAATCAATGATGTTCCCACCTTATAAGCAGCTATCCATAGGTATTCCTTAAATAAGGAAAAAAAAAAAAAAAAAAGGTAAAGGAAGACCAGTAGAGTTTTTCTATTGTACTTAAATATGTACAAATGTTGTTTGAGATTTAAAATCTGTTAATATGTTCTTCCAATGAAGTCCTAAATTTCACCTGATGGGTGCACAAGAGTGGTTGGCAGCTTGGCCAAGGAGAGAATAGGGGCCATGCTTTTTACCCACTCTCCCTTTTTACCTAAAGATGAGTACTCAAAACAATCCATGACATTAAGATTATTGCAAGAAAAAGAACTCCAGCTAAAATACTTAAAGATTTCAGTGTGTGCTTATTTCTGCCATTTCTAGCACCTATGAAAATCCCTAGAGGTTTGCTAAGCTTTGCACACAGTACACTTCAGATGAAACACAATTGTCCATATTTCACTTCTACCAAACACTTCAGTGTTTCTTGCTGAAAGGTTGAAGCCATGTTTGTGGTTGAAGGTGTTATAAGAGAGTTTATGAAGAATACTTTAATTACTTCTCAAAAGTAGAAAAAAAATCTTTCTGAAAATAAGGATGCAACATACATAGAATTTCAGAAAACTGAAAAATTCAACTTTGTTTAAAGAGGTCTTATGCTCTTTGAATAAAAATCATACTTCGATTTCATAATATTTGGAAAGCAATACTTTCAACTAGACTTTTGAGCAATTTGTAATTTCAAATATAGTTTTCCAGACTTAATCACCATTAAGTCACTAAATACGTCAATTATCTGAAGACACTGATTTCACAATTAATAAATTTCAATAATTACATCTCTTCTATGTTTTAAATTACTACACAGAATCCCTACACTGGGAGGCAGATTTTCATCCTTATCATAAACCACAGCTACAAAGAACATTGTCAACTCAAAGACACATTTCTGTGATATTTTATAGCAATATACTTATATAATTTAGTCTGCATTTTCAGCCAATTTAATAAAATAAATGTTCTAGTCTTTTTCTTCTAGAGAAAAAGCATTAGATTAATGAAAAGGAGGGTTTTTTTCACTACTTGGAATAAAATAGCATTTTTGAGAAATACTTTAAGTAGGCTCTGTTAGTCTCTAAAATATGAACACAACAGTCCTGTACTTAAAGCACAGGTCAGACATCTAGAGAAATTACTGCAAGAGAAGAACTCTGGATTAACTTTGAGTTTGTTTTTAATTCTAGGCTCTTGTTTTCTGCTTGAATAGAAATAATAATACTTTTCTATTTCATGGGGTTCAACTGAAAAAAACCACTATAAAAATAGCCTGTAGAACACATTGAGAAATTACACTATTGAAGGTTGAGCAAGCACCTAGAATTGATACCCAGTGAATTTTAAACATATCTTCATAACAGAAAAACATTGGCAGTCATATTAAAAATAGAATTCAGTATTTGGCAAATACCAGCTGATTCTCTTTAGAGAGCTTTCTAATCACACAACAGACAAACACAAAAGTGTTAGAAGATACACAACTCCTTTTTCCACAAAAATAAAAATAAAATTTACACTACCTAATCTTCATATTCACTAATTAGTTCTAAACCTCGACATCTAACTGGGGTGTACCACTTCCAATCTGTTCTTTTGACAGCTTCCTTCACTGCAGACCTTCGTTGGCATGGGCCCACTCATCCAATTTAGCCCTGCTCTCACAAACAGAAGGTTTCTCCAGAAAACAGCTCATTCTGAAACTATGGTGAGCTCTGTCTGCAGCATAAACAAGTCAATTCTTTGCTGCCAAGCCTGTAAATCCAAGGAAGAAGGAAATCCAGAGCTGCAGCACCTACCAATGCACAGGTAACATACTTTGTGTGTTACCTCACTAGGAGGCAGTAAAGCAGCAGTTGATTCTCTTTATCCTTCCCGAATACAGAAAGTAAATAGTCTTCAAAGCTACCTTATGTACACTCCATCTTCCTAGCAGTACAAACCTTCAGCATATGTATGAATCAAGAAACGAGGCTTAATGGACCTGTTTGGCACAAGTAAGGTCCAGAAACCAGTACAAGGTACCCAAACTGGGATTGGATCAAGGCATTTCAGACGAAGCATCTGGAGGAAGAAGAATGGCAGCTGTGATTTTGTACCACCTGATCCTTCATCCAATGCTGGCAGCACTCTGCGCTGCAGGAAACTGGCCCAGAGTACAGCGAGCACTTCTGAAACCTCTTCCTCCTCCTCATCCTCTGTCTAGGCAGAGCTGTTGGAGTCACCTATCCACTCAGAACTGGCAGGGCTCCCTTCTGAAAGTAAAGCACCTGGACTCTCTCTTAGAAAGATCCAAACAATTTTTTTTTTCTTTGAAAAGAGGAATACTGTTTACATTTAAAACATATCCCAGGAAAGAATTTTAATTACCTGTTTAAAAGCCATGGAGACATCCTCCATTCCTGATAAAGCCGTGCACCATGACTGAAAGGGATGCAAGGCCTACACACACTACACAAGGAAGCTCAACTTCATAGTTTTGCCATTAGGGGAGTTCCCTGCAAGCTGGCAGAGCTGGATTTCAGACTAAGCCTATTTATGTGCTAATATTAAATAGCCATTTAAAGAGAACAGAAACTAGAGGGGCAAGAGTGATCTCAATCTCTTCTAACCACTAAGCCTCAGAGTTAAGTGAATGTCCACTTGTTTCCTCTCTGTCATTCATGAACATGTCATTCATTCCTCTAAGGTCATTCAGCTTCATCAGGTGGTGCGAGGGACTCGCTTAGCTTAGCTGGCCTGGTATGTGGGGGTTAGACCAGGGAAGCAGAACACTCAAGTGTGCATCTCTTAACCCAAAGGGGGAATTTCAACTGGCTTTTCTACTTCTCAGGAGAGTAATTAAAATTACTCTCTAATTATGGTATAACACAGGGATTCTTTCATCCAGAAAATAAAACAAAATAGCAAGGACAATATGCAAAATGCACAGATACGTAACAGTTAGAGACTTGGCCAATTGGTTTTCAGGTACAACTAAAGTTCAGAGATTTTCAGAACATGGTTTTGTATCAATATAAGCATATAGCTGTCATCCAAAACCCCCAAGAAAACACTGCTACGATTATTTGTTTGTCAACATGGATTAAATGCCTTTCTGCAACTGTAAATTATAATTTAGAAGTGCTTGCATAGATGCATATTGTATCTGTAAATATGCATTTCTCAGGTTCAGCTGGTAAGAAGGATGCAAACTTAAGTCTACAGCACATTAGGTCTTACACTGCCTGCAAACCTAAGTTCCAAAACATAACACCCCCACCACAACCCACAAATGTAAATCAGGCAAGTTAACAAGTAAAAATCTGGTACCCTTGCTGAAGCTACATCCTTTTAATGCATCATATTCCTTTCAACTACAACTCCATTAAAATTATCTGGGCTTGCTAAAATGTTCAGGATTTCAGCTGCATTTAGATTTCTTTGCATATATGAAATTTAGGATTACAATGTTGCTCATACATCTCACAAAGTATCTAACCAAAAGCTGAAGTCTTGCTGTATAAGAGCTGGCAGATGAAAAATGAGAGCAGCATTTAGACCCACTCTCAGCAGTGCTGAGTCAATGTAACTATGGAAGAACAAGTTGCTTTCTATTGTGCTTCACCTATCTACAGCTCGTCAGCTGGGGTCTGAATGCAGATGCTTCAGCGCAAGGTACAAAGCAAGCTGCAAAAGCCACAGATATAAATCCAGAAGTTAAATGAATTTATAGTGATGATTAAATACAAGAAAACCAAGAAATTTTATTAATGAAGAAAGTCTACCTAAACTACTTAAAGAAGAAATGTTCTTCTGTAAGCTATGTGCAGATGATAAGGAAGGATACTGAAAATGCATTTTTCATAATAAATTCAAAATAACTCCACTATATTGGTCTTTAGAAATCTCCACTGAAAAAGTAAGGACACACATTAAGAAACACCCACTATGAAAAAGTTGCAAGTCTTGAAAAATAGCAGCGCTTTGCCTCCTCCCTCCCCTTTCCCCTACTCACCCTCCTCCCCAATTTCAAAATACATCTTCCCCAGGCCTTGGTCTGGAATGGCAGTTTCTGTGAACAGACCATACCCGACCATATGATTAGCCATTATTATTATCATCACCTCTTATGCTCTACTCTACATTAAGATGCAAATCCAACAGATGTGGTCCAACTAAGTTATTTACAAGGGTTTCCCTTTCAGATGTCCAAGCCAAAGCTACAACCAGTTCTGCGATATAATTACAGCCTCTCTGCACGGGCAGTAACAGACCTCTGTCTGCGATGATGTGGCCAGCGGCATTTTCTCATCTACGCTCTGGTTCAAGCGGTTGCTATGATTTCAAATGGTGCATCTACCCTTTTTTTAGCGCGACTGGCTGCATTTCAGCCGCCGACATCTGACTGATTGATGCACATCTAAACAACGCAGCGATTATAAAAACAAACCGGCAGTAGGCACCGGTGTTTCACCACCGTGGGCTCGCTCCTAACAGAGCGGCTGGCAACGAGACCGTGGGAATTTAAAAGAAACACCAGCACACGAGGCCTAACACTCACAGCCGTCACTCCCACCGAAAAACAGGCTGGCGTCCTGCACTTTTAAGAGTGGGAAGTTCATGGAAATACCTATGCACGTATCTGAACAGGCAGATCTCTCGTCTGCCGCACGAAAGCATCCAGGTGCTTCTTCCCCTGCACATCGGCCACAGCACGTCCACCAAGAAAGTGCACTGGAGGGCTGCCTGATCCGATACACCACTGGGGGAACTGCTTTTCCGCCCCCACGGCTCCAGCCTCTGGCCAGATTCTCCACCGTATTCCATACGGGAGCACCCCAAACTCCCCGCACACGCGACTGGGGGAGGACGAGAGGCAGAAACCACCGGAGCCCCCGGCCCCTGCCCCCGCTTCGCCGCCCCCGGCCGGCGCCCGCCCACGGGGAGCCCGGGGCTGCGGGCGCGGCTCCCGAGGGGGCGGCGGGATGGGGGGAATGCCC
>VZTT01029780.1:0-19537 GCA_013400855.1 Buphagus erythrorhynchus | reverse complement strand
CGTCGCCCGCCCTGCAGGCACAGCGTGCCCCGGCCCCGCTGGCCGGGCCGGCTCCGAGCGGGAAGGGCCAGGCGCGGTCACGCGCGGGGGCGGGACGAGCCAATGGGAGCGCGGCCCGGGCTCCCGCGGTTCCGCTTCCCGGGCTGCGGGGAGGCGGCTCCGGCGCGGTAAGTGCGGGCCGCTTCAAACCCGCCGGCTTTCCGGCCGTGCCAATCCCGCTGCTGGCTCTAAAAGTCAGTGGGGTTCGTCAGATCCATGGCAGTGATCCGCCGCGCGTTAGATCCCTCTGGACGCGCTGCGCTCTGGGCTGTGCCTGTAAGGGGGCGGCCGGAGGTGTCTGTTGCCAGTGGGTGCCTGCCTTCTCATAGAGAGAGAGGGCCAGAAAAGGTGGTGGTACAGTTTGGGAAAAGTGCTCCATCAAAACAGTATGGAATACAAAGATGATTGATTGATTGATGGAATTCACAGTTCCTCCCAGGAACTGGTATCACTCCCGAAAGATGCTCTCACTTGTATGCTTGTCTTTCTTCTACGAGACAGACTCTTAACACTTCTTTTATTTTTCTTTCCTCAAACATAATTGGTTGGAATTATTTGATACAGGGAGTAAAGACTTTGTTTCTTTTAGAGGGTTAAAGGTCAGCCAGAACCCTGACTCTGCTGTTCAGATTCTTTCCGAAAGCTGTTGGAAATGAGCCCAATCCTGGTGCTGCATTTCTTGTTGTGCTGTTCTTCCCACTGCATTGTCATGTCTTCGTCTGAAGTAAGGCCCAAGGTGTCGGCCTGCTTTCCATGCAGCTCCGGTTCTGCCTCTTTTTTGGCATGTTTGCACGTTTCCAAACCTAACAGTGGCAAATGTATTGAGGGCTTTTTTGGAGCACATTTGTCACTGTCCGAGTCTTTCAGTCAAATGCTTGCCAAGTGCAGTCTTTTAAGCTTTCCAGTGTTTTGCTTGGGCATTCTGTTTGGCTTTTCTTCTGTGTGTTTTTGATTTTTTTTTTTGATTGCAAAGCTCCAAAACAAATTTTTCTTAGTAGAATGGCAATAGCTTTGGTGCATCGAGGAGAAAGAAGATTATTTGCTGGCTTCTTGCAGTTCCCATGTACAAAGCTGCTGAAGCAAGCTGGAAAACACACGTATTTGGGTGATTTAAATATATCAGTACCAAAGAGGCAGACCATTTTTTACAGGGCTGTCGGAATTCATTTGTAAATATTGCAAAGCCTGGTCAGAACTGAGTAGTAGTTTCAATGAATGACCTAATTTCTGTTTGTGACTTGGGACCTTCAAGTATTAGAAACGAGCCTGCAAGAATGCGTAATATCACAAAATGCAAGATACTGCATGTACAGATTAATAACTATTTGTAGTGGGAATCCAGGAAACCTCCAGCTGAGTAATGGGAAGATATCTGGATTTATTAGTCAACAATTAAAGGAAGCTGACAATTTAATGTGGTTATGAAAAAACCTGAGTGTGACAGTGGTGTGCACACAGCCAAGCTTCTGAGTGACTGGTGAGACATTACTGTACCCAGTTCTGATAAGTCATGTCCGGGAAAGGAGTTTGTACAGAAGTACTCTGGGAGGGTTACCTGAGATGAACAAAGCTTATCTGAAAGAGTGCACTGGGAATATTTGTTTGATTAACCTAGGAAAAACAAATGCAGGGGAGGGTTATGAGTAACCAGTAAGGCAGGGTGGAGTCAAGCTCGAGCGAGTAGGCATTTAACCTAATGAACACTGATGGAAGAGCACGGATCTAAACTGATTATAATCTAGATAGAAAACTAAGCCCTGTCTCAGTGCAGTGAGGGTTTTGTCTTCCATGAAAAACAGTGAAAATGGACTTATCTAACAGGCTTTAAAATGTGTTGTGCATCAGAATAGGAAGATTATATGTAATTATACGAAACAGATTTAAGTGATCAGTGTTGGAGGGAGGAGTTTTTTGAGCCTCCCTGACTCATCCTGAGACCAGAGCAACCTCCTGATGTTCAGCAGAAAAAAAAGCTGTTCTCAGAAGAAAAGCTGTCAACTGCTGGTCCATGATGAGAAGAGTGGGAAGGCAACAATTCAGAAAGAGGTAACAGGAATGCTTCCACTAAGGAGATTTACACCAGGTTTTCAGTCTCTTAGATTTGATGGACAGCAAAATATTATTTTACTTCATAGTGCATGCAGAGACCTAAGAAATGTAGAAACTGGAAATACAGAGGAATGGTGTAGACTATGGAGGATGTAAAAGAAAATATAGGATGGTCAGCTGGAGGAGGTGCTGGATGCCATGAATGGATGACTGTTCCCAAGGATCTCGCCATTGCTGTTGTGAGGCTGAACATCTTGTCATTGCCTGTTTTTCTGAACTTCATTTTTGATTGTAATTCATCTGACAAGAGCACCAACAACATTGAAATTTTGCCTAATAAGTCCTGGAGGCTTAGCCCTAAAAACAAATACAGTATCACTTACGTGGAGTTATTTCTAGTGAGGTAGAGAACATGGGGTCACTTAGGTGCTGCCAGTCTATTTTTATTGCGTGTTGCTTATACTTCTGTTATTCTTTACTAAAGAACGGGAGAAAAAAAAAAAAGGTAGTAAATTGCAGGGAAAGAGAAACTTCCTGCCATAAATATTGAATTGGGCAAGGCTTGCCAGGCAAATATCTCAGGCCACAGCATGCTTTCCCAGCGTGACTTCCTTTGTAGCTTCTCACAGGAGACTCGAGAGTAATCTAGTCCCCCTGTGCTGTATAGCTGGGCTTTTGCCGGCTTCCTAGGATTTAGAAACTTCAGTTTTATTGCTCACTTCTCAAATCTTTTTATGTCTTGTATCGAGCTGTCTTATTTCAAGGTTCAGTGGCCTGCGGCTCACTGCACTGTTTTATGGTAGCCTGCAGTTTCTCAATAAATATTGAATTTTTATCTTGCGCAGCAACTAACACACTGGTTTGTAATTTTTTTGCTAGCTATTGTAGCCTCTGACTATGCATTAGGGTATGTATTTCAAAGAGGAGAATGGCCTCTAATATCTATTTCCATTCCAAAGCCAGGGTTTGTCAATTCTTCACTACTTGCAGTATCAGTCTCAAGATGTAAAGCGTAGCAGTATGAAAGATGGGGGAATCCTTAGTCCCCTCCCTCTGACAGCTGATGATGGGCTTCTGACTCTAAAGCACAAGAAAATCTGTGAGAAAAAGCTGTCTGTGCTACCAGCTGTTCTGCTGTATATTTGTTTTCCATGGTCAAGTGTTCTTTTAAGTGCATATTAGTAGAAGAACATGATTTCCTGTCCTTGTTTATCATCGTCTTTACATTCAGGCTGTCAATGCAGTTCCGTCATCACATGGATTTCTCCTAATTGTGTGTCATTACAATATTTAGGAAGTGTTAGGGATTAAGATTTTGCTTAGCCTTTAATATTTCTTGCTAGATTAATTATCATTTTAGTACTGTCCATAAAGATGTTATCAAATTGAGGATGCAACTAGCTGTAGTGAAAAGTGGCTGACTTAGCTTACCCTATCCTTAGCATTTTCAGGTGGTCACACTGGTAAGTTCCCTTTCATACCGGCAGTGAAGTTGTCCCATTCTTTTACCAAGTGCAGAATTCTAAAAGTGCGACACCTTTGTTCATGCTTTCTAGGTGAGAGCAGGAACTATCTGAGTGTACCTGTAAAGACCTCCTCTGTCATGTCTGGCAGCAGTCGGGTGGCAGCTTGGATCACCCAAGAGCCCATCAGTGACAGCCAGCACCGTCTCCAGCCTGCTGGAGGGACTTGGATTTAATTTACCACACTGAAAGAGCATGTTGCAGAAACAAGGTTTCATTAACTTCGCTGCTTGTAGGCCAGTTTAGGTTTGCTGGGGTTTTTTGTTTTATTCTTGAGCAAATCTGAACCCTCGTTTTGGAAGGTATGGTGAGCTTGCTTTAGTTTTGTAGTGGTGAAGCCTTGTGTGAGCTCTGAGTGAGTTGACTTTTATGTCTGTGCCTCACTGAAGTCAGGGGTGCTCTGTGCCAAGATGAGATAGCAGCTCTCCACAGACTTCACTGTCAGGCAGAATCAAAATCTGCAATGATGAATTACAGTCATCATTACACATCTGCATTGGCTGGGGCTAACAGTTCCCTACATGCAGGGATTCATTCCTGTGTGCCATCCTGGGCTCAGCACCCTAAGATGGTAAATTAGGCTGATCTGTTCAGTGTAGCAAGTGTGATGGTCATCAGTATTGCTATGCTTTAGTTCTGGTACCTGGTTTTGGGAGGACAATTCACAAAGCTGAGGTAAGCTGTAGGAAATTCTTGGCAAAACTGGAACTTTAGCACTTGGATTCCCAGCAGCCAAGCATGCTGAGTGGGGAGATTTTAAACCAGATGATGTGAAATGTTCTTTGGGCAACTCTTTTCTGCTCAGTTTTAATTGCTTCTAGCCTTCTTAAGCGTACTTAGAGTCAAAGTGCCAAAATCTGAAGCAGACTCTTGTACATCCTGTGATCCATAGCGATGAAAGCAGACTCTGGAAGCTGGCTCTGTTAGCTCCCGCCCAACCCCACACTGCCTTTCTCCCTCTGACACCTGTGCTGGGCTGTTTCAGCTCACTGGATTTGTAGAAAGTGAACCCAGACTATAAATACAAATTGTTTTATAATTCCTAGCTTCCAAGGGGCTCAGCCATGAAAGAGGAACAGTTAACACCATCTTCAACTTAAAACAGTTTAACTCCCCGCCTATTGATTCCCAAGAGACTGTTTTGTGTTGTGAGGGAAAACAAATGAGATTACATTCCAGCAGAAAGAGATTCAATTAATGTGTTTTACCTTACAACGAGAGAGGACAAACAGTGTGAACACAATTACTGTGGCTCCACCAATAGATACTCATTAAATTGCTGTGCCTGCCACTTTCAATTGTGTGATCCAGTCCCCAGAGTTTGGGTTCTTCTGTTTTTTAACAGTTTGAAAGAGATGGAGACAATAGGAGTAGACATACCAAAGTCTTCTCTCAGTCATAATTTAATTTTCTAACCAGAAAGGAGCATTAAGGTGGCTTCAATCCCATGGGTTTATTTCAAAATTTGATAGGTCTGCAGATCCCCACAGCTTTTTCATATTATTGATCTTTCCTAACATTGCAGGTTAACTGTTAAAGGAAGAGGATCACTTGTTGAGGGGTAGGAAGGATGATTTTTTAACTATTTTATGCATTCAGATGGCCATCCCTGTCATGTATTAAGGTCATTGTATTTAATTGAAGATGGTGGTTAAATTAAAAAAGAGTAATTGCTCCTGGCCCCACTTTTTTATTAATAGTGAAAAATTTGATCAAACCATGCCCCAAAGTGCCAGGAAATCAAAGTGAAAATAGTATGAATTAGCTTGTGACCTGAATTTTAGTGTTTTCAGTGGTTTTGGTGGACTTTTGCGGATGTATTATGACATTTCACAACAAAGTTTTCCTTGCTTCCCATAAAGCAAATGAGAAACCTTGATGGCGCTATTAATTTTAATTAAAACTTCCACTGAATATTTAAGTTTTGTAAGAAATGCTCATCACTTATAAAGTTAAGTTAAATAGCTGTTGTTCAGATGTAGTTTCAAAACAGGGGAGGTCAGTTTCAAGATATAAAAAACACAGCAAAACAAACTAAAAACAGGTAATTTATCATTCTATTTGACTCTTTCATTCTTTCTCCTTATGATGTTTAAAAATAAATCAATTCAATCACCAGACTTAAGAGAAAGGTAAGATAATGATAGTCTGCTTTTATTAAGATAGAAAGTTTTGCAGTATCTGTCACAAGTCAGCCGTTTTTTTTTCTTAGTCAGATTTAAAATAATAACAATAATTCTTTATAATAATCAGTGTATAAGCATCAGGGACATGTATTTCATAAGATTAGATTTGTAAGCATCAATAAATATTACAGTTACTATTTTCTTTATGTGTGGTTATTTTTAGCAAAAGATTCAGAACTGAAATTGTAAGATGCCTTAATTGCTCTGAGTTATACTGTAAATTAAAATGAGATTTCCAATATGCTTTTCACAGAAAAAGGGGAAGCATTTAATGTTGATTTCACGTAATCCAGTCATAACTTAGATCTAAGTTCAATTTAGTACCTGAACTAAAACTGAGTAGGTCATTTTGGTGCATATCTGAAGGGATGGATTTGTTCTGAATGTTTGGATTTATTTCATCTCTTCTGGTTGCTCTGCCAAGCATCCCAGTCTCGGTGGGAAAAGCCCCGGAAGGGTCCCTGAGGGGAGGCAGGTTTTAAGGGCAGGCATGGAGAGGTAGGTTTAGAGGGGGCTGGTCACTGCCTGGGGGATGTGACAGCCCCTGTGACAGACCCAGCTGCCAATTTGCCAGCAAGTGCTGACCCTGTCCCTGCACACAAGGAGGTGGACAAGTGTGCCCAGCTCAGGCATGGGCTCTTCCCTCCCTCCATCCCTCCATCCCTCAGTGGATGCACAGATGGGAGCTAATTCAGGGGTGATGCAGGGATGGGCAGGCAGCTCTCACCTGTACACTAACTTGTCTCTTTCTGCATGAAGGTCTGGAGTTTCTACTTGTAGGAGCTTGTGGAGCCCCACCTCTAATTAGTGGAACAGGAAGTTTTAACTAAATGCTTTGGAATCATGTGGTTTATATATGATCTTTATCACCATAGGAGTAACTGACTGCTGGCCTTCAGAGATAAACATTAAAGGCCTGAAAAAAATTGCCCTCTCAACATTGACTACTGGGTTTGCCTTTTGGTCTTTAGTTGTTGCTTCTTTTTGCTGCTTCATGATAGATTGTTTGGATTTTTTTAACAGAAACCAGGAATCTCTTTTTTTTAATCCCAGTAGCTGATGCTTTAAGACAACAGAATATAATAAATTTATGATAAAATCATTCTGAGTTAGAAGAAAAGATTCATGCAAGGAAAAACTAAAAGGAGCTGAGTTTGTGAAGTGTACAAAGCTCTCATATTCTTCTTTAGGTCTTCAGTGCTGTACGTGAATGCAACACTGGCTCCTGTTTCCACGTGACCTTTCAGAGGTGTGTTATAGTAGGAGGTATATTTAAGCAGGAGATCTGCTTATCCTACTTTGAGAACCACAGCTCATTTGCTTGAGGAAAATAATACAAATAATTAGCTCCAGCCCCTCTTGGTATTTCCTCTTGGGCCTTCAGTGAGAGCTGATACAACTGAAGGTTAGATGCTTGCAAAATAATTTGGGAGCAACCCACAGCACACCAAACAAATCCAAAATATTAGATTTTTCCAGAATTATTTTGAGACGTTCACATAGATCTGGTCCCACTGCACAGAGATGAACTTTATCAGGATAGCTTTTCTGGGACAGATTCCAACAAGATTTCCTTGTGGGTTTGGGATGAACATACTGGGCATATTAGGTAACTGATGAAAATGCTAGAACTACTCCATGACAATCTTCTCAAGGTGGTCATGCCTCCACTGGAAAAAAATTGCGATTTAGGTGAAAATATGCGTGCTGGCTTGCGTCATGCTGATTTTAGAGAAAATGTACTTTTATCAGGTAACATGATGGGGTTTTTTTATGCAGAGGGAGATATGAACAGCAAAATTAGTGGCCCTGTAATGTTCTCTTAAACTATACCAATCAGCCACCACCTGTCTAGTTAAGGACTAGCTTTTCATTAAATACTCTTATAAGCAAAGTTTTAAAATTACTAAGAGCGTGCTGGAAAAATTAGTGTAGTATTTTAAAAAGTGATAATTCAATTTACATATGTTGTCTAAGTACCTTTGTGTATGTAGTTAAGAAGACATAAAGGAGATTAAAAAACAAGAAGTCTTTGCTGCAGTGTTTTCCATGGACTTGAAAACCTTCAGCCAGTGTTTCAGCTACTATAAATTGCCAAAAACTCCAATATCTTAAAGCTGCATTAAATTATGTGACCCAAGGAGATAACATCTGGAATTTGTGGCACCACTGTGTAAATACCAGAGCCTTCAACCTGCCAGGGTCAAAATAAGTAACGCCTTTGGTACAGACCTGGCTCCATGCTTACATTTTAGTCCTTGATTTAAGCAACATTGTGTGAAGCAGAGCAGGGATAAGGCAGCCTTCAGTAGCTCTGTACCTTTCCTCAGAAAAGCCCCTACCAGGCTGTTACCATTTTCATCTTGCAGATGGAAACTGGTGAAGAGAGAACCTATCTCCTTACTGCAATGCTAAAAAATGCACTTTCTTTTTGGTGGACAAAAGAGTCAGTGGCAGAGCTTTCCAGTACTAAGTAAGGGGCAAACCCTTCTGAGGATCATATGACGTGACAATAAATGTTTTTTCTCCAAGCCCTCACTTGCCTGTGGAGTGACACAGAAGGAGGTGGAGAAATGCTCTTGCAGTGCTGCAGCTCTGCCCTTGTGCCCACACAGCTGCTTCCTTTGTGTCAGGACAAAACAAATTAAATGGTCCCCACCGGCTCTACTGGTGCAATGTGCCCCTCTGCAGGGGTGGGTGGGTGGACACTCAGGGATGGAGCTGGGCAGGCTAAATTGTTATGAATGTAAATGCCTGAAGAACAGGCTTTTATAATTGTTTCTTTTTCTCCCTGAGATAGAAAAGGCAGTGATGAAAAATACTGGGAGCTGAGGATTGGCAAAAGGTGCCAATCCAAGCTTTATCCAGAGGAAAAATGCAGCAGTCTGGGAGGTGCCAGGGATGCTCCTGGCAGGAGTAGCAGAGGGCAGAGCCATTCTTCCCTGTGGCAGGTTTGCCGTACTAGCAGGCATAGCTGCAGGCTGCTATCACCATAAACCTCCAGCTATTTTCATTTCATCAAAACAAATGGAAAGTTTGCCTCTAAACAGATATAAAATGCTCGAAAAGAGTCTTGGGCTTTTTCTAACATGGGAAAGATGCAGCGAGCCAAGCCCTGTGTCCCGTGCCCGTGTGGGTAAAGGTGTGTGGAGAGACACCAGGAAAGGCTGAGGAGCAGTTGGTAGGAGGCTGGGTTGAAGCTGAGGGAACAGCTGGATGTGTGCCAGTGTCACCAGCATTAAATTAATAGAGTGGCTGCAGGGTTCAGGGCCTAAGCCACACAAACCCAGCCAGGTCTGTCTTCTGAAAGAGAAGGAGCTTTGGCAGCCCCTTGGCTGCCAGGGATGGTGGCTCAACAGGGACCATCAATGGCCAAGGGATGCTCAAGGGCAGAAACAGGCAGGTGTGTTACAGGCCAGCTTTGTCTCACCTCAGCTGCTTCTGAGATCTGTAGGTACCCTGTGGAGCTAATCAGCCTCCCAAACCACCAGACTTCTTAACTTCTTAAATTTACTGATTTAAAAATGGCCTCAGGCTCTTTAAGGGGCTGCAGCTGAGGAGGCTCCCTTGTAACCCAGCTGGCTGAAAGGGCCCTGTAAACTCACCTGCTCCCTCAGGTCCTCCACAGGGATGTTTTTCAAGTGTTGTAGAAAAAGACATTTTTACATTTCTGTCTTTGCATGTGCTCCAATTCCTCCATGTTTTGACAGAAGGAAACATGACACAAGGGGATGGCTACAGGGGATGCCAGTGCTGGCATACGGCAGAGATTTGGCAGAAGAAATCCCAACAAGGAGAAGCCAACAGGACTTACTATAGAGGCCAGAGACTTTCCTTCTTCATACTTACTGACTTCTCAGAGAGGTCCTGCTACTTCTGATGCCACAGGTTAGGGGACTTTAGGTTTTATTTCTTTACAGTGATATTATTTTTCATGTGCAGAACAGGATAGCTGGTGAGGCTGTTTGGAGTCTGCCACAGGATGTGTTGAAGGAACGAAGACCCATTCCCCAGGCTGTGCCTCTGAATCCTCTCCTTTGGGCCTTCCCATTACCTTCAGCTCTACCAGAAGGCTGTAGGATGCTCCTGTGGTAAATCTAGTAATCTGCTGGACAAAGCACCAAGCACCTGAGAAGACCTTCTATGGCTTGTGGACAGCCAATCTAATTATCCCTGTGGTGATTGCCACAGACACACACACACTTTGGGATCCTGAAAGAAAAACGTTGTTTAAAAAGATGAGGTACTTCATTTCTGTGAGACAGGGTACTTTTCAGTGCTGAGCAGCTACCCACAGCTCCTGCAGAGCACGGGCAGTCCATAAATCCACACACTAGCTTCTCCCAATACTCTGCTGAAGTAACCCACCCTGAGTCTATTCCTTTCAGCTGTGCATCCAGCTCCAGTAATAAGTGTTTAATCCCAGTGAAGCCCAACTGCTGCAGGTCTTGCTTCTGAGGGACCCCAGCACAAACTCTGGATGTTTCAATGGTATCAGCCCCTGCGAATGGGAGCTTCTGACACCGTGATGCTGCAGCATGCATTTCTAGATAAAACTCACCTTGGAACATGTTTACATTGCTGAGCAAACTATATCCAAGTTCTGCAAATGCCACATCTTATCAGGGCCATTTTCTTTATTAGTTTTATTGCAAATTGGCTTGAGTCTATAGACTCTTAGAGCATGAAGCCACATCCAGCTAAGTCTTAGAAACTGAAAATTAAAGGAGATTCAGCTGTTTCTCTCTGGAGCATTAATGAAGTAATAATAGTAACAATAAGGGGAAGGAAAATAGAGCAGCCTCATTGTGTATTTTTTTAGAAAGTAAGGATTCCATTGAATATAAAATGATCATTGATTTTAGGTACTTTGATGGACTAATGTTTGGTTTTAACGGAGTCATTTTCTGAGAAGAGCAGAAAAAGCTGTGTCAAAAGGGAACAACCCTTACTTTGTATAGAGAGGTGCTGCTGAGTAGAAGTGCTGGAGTCCTTTATTTAAATAGGAATAATTATATTACTCAGGAAACTTGGATTTGAAAGCAGTTCCTCTGATACATTCTTCTTCAGGAGTAATTATCTGCTGCATTCACCAAAGCCCAAAGGCTCATTTCATATCGCATCAGATCATCTGCATTATAGCTAAAATTAAAACAAAGGGAAACAAATAAGAAAGGATGTAAAAGTCCCAAATGCCAGGTCTAAAAGGAAGTCCTTTCCACCAAGATGGAAGGGGGAGTGCCTTTTAGAGTGAACATCTGATGTAGATAGAGGTGAAACACAAATAAGAGAATAATTATGCTGTACTTGGTTTCCACCAACTGGCTTCTCACCACTTTGCACATTCTGCTTTCCATGCGGTTTCCATCATAACCAAGGAGCTCTCATCAAAACCTTTCCTGTGGACAGCATTCACTGGGAAAGACTGGAAGACTTCTCTGGCCAAATAATAGTAAGCAGAGGGCTGCTTCTGCTGCTGAGGTGGAGACTGGTTTGCAGTCAGCCTGCTCCATTTGTCTTCTTCCTGACCACAAAATACTGGACAGAGCAGATGGGACTTTGCCTGCATGGAAGTCAGATCCTCTCTAGGAAGGCTTACACCACTTTACCTTCCATGAAAAACAAATCTGTTATTAAGTGATGCTTTAAATGCTCAGACTGTTGTGGTTTCCTGCTTTAGTTATGAAAATGAAGTTCATTTAGTCAGTTCCACGGGAACTGACTCACAAAGGCTTCCATAACCTCGCAAGGAATTTCTCTGTATGGTCAAGAATGGCACGACCCATAATTTGGATCCAAGGGTTTCTTAAGGAAGGCTAGCAGAATCAAGTAGGTGAAGATGAAAGCCTCTGTGCATGAATTAAGACAGAATTGGCTAATGCTTCTCCTTAAGTAGCAAAAGGACATTTCCCCCCTGAAATTTCTCAAAACAGTAAAGGATTCACATTAATGTACATGTGTAGTGGTGGGGAAAGGTGTTTGATTGCTGAGGAACAGATCACTTAAATCATCTCCTCGTCTTTCAGGCAGTGTGCTCAATTTGTGGGGGCAAGATTAATCAGTTCATTGCACCCATTACAGTCCTGCAGTGGTGCAAGGACCACAGTGTGCTTCCTGACCACATGATGCTGTGAAAGCCTACATCATCTCTAGAGTCAAAAGAAGGAAAGGGGAACAAGATGCTTTGAGAAAACAACCACCCTCAGTCAAAAATAAAGGCATGGAAGCTAGCAGGTGGCATGGGGTTCCCATGGGGCGTATATGCTTAGAAGAGAAACTCAGGTGAAAGCCAGAGCAAGGAGGAGCTGGAGGCAGGATTGGGAATGCACAGCACCCTGCTGTGTGCCCCAGCTTGATGGAGGAAGGGTCACACTAGGCATCTCTGTAGGCAGCAGGGCTGGAAAGGCTTCAGAAGAAAGCCTCAGTCACTCTCCACTTGCTTATATAAGAAGCCTGGAGCTGAATGCAAAAAGCCTGAGTTTTGTGTGGTAAAAGCATGTTTCTGTTCTACCTGCACACAGAAAGGGATGCTCAGGAAGAAACTGTTGCCACTGTCCTGGCAATCCATACTGTACTACATCTGGCAAATAGAGTGGCTGCAAGTTAGAAAGTGCTGAGCTGGCTGACAATTGGATTTAATTTGGTTTCATTTGCTTTGTAGGCTCTATGTAGAGAGTGATAGAATGGTTTGGGCTGGGAGGGATCTTTCGATGTCATCTAGTCCAACCCCCTACCATGGGCAGAGACATCTTCAACTCAACCAGGTTCCTCAGAGCCCTGTCCAACCTGGCCTTGAATGTTTCCAGGGATAGGGCATCTATAACTTCTCAGGGCAACCTCTCCGAGGTTTTCGTCACCCTCATTGTAAAAACCAGAAATCTGTTTGATATCTAATCTAAATCTACCATCTTTTAGTTTAAAACCATTATCCCTTGTCCTATCACAACAGGCCCTGCTAAAATGTCTCTCCCCATCTTTCTTATGGGCCTCCCTTAGGTACTGGAAGGTGCTCTAAGGTCTCCCTGGAGCCTTCTCTTCTGCAAATAATTACCCCAACTGTTTCAGCCTGCCTTCACAGGAGAGGTGCCCCAGCCCTCTGATCATCTTCGTGGCCCTCCCCTGGACTCATTCCAACAGGTCTATGTCTTCCTTATGTTGGGGACCCCAGAGCAATCAATCTAACAAGTTAGTTGATGAGAAAAACACCTACCAGAAGTTCCCCTACATACCTGCAACTCCAGATAGAACTGGACTTGAAGAAGTCCAGCCTCTCCCATGATCTAATTAAAAGGAAATAAAGGAAGTCCCTTGCCAAGCAGGAGTTGCCAGCATGCTTCTACTGCTTCCCAGAAGCACTTATGGATTCCAAGGAGGAATGGTAACAGCAGAAAAATGGGCAGTACCATCAGCCCAGGGACTTCTTCCAGTCCAGATTGCTCCTGCAAAGTTCACACTCATGGAGGAGTGCATTGATTTTCTATTAGAAGAGTTCAACCTCATTTATTTCCTCTGGAATAGGTATAAAGTAGCCACTTTTAAGGTCAATAGAAAAGGAGAACACTTTTTATCCCACTCTGTAGTAAGAAAGTCCACTGAAATCTGCTTAAGGCTGACCACTTCTTTCCATAAGAGTTCTCTTTTACTTTTACTTGCTTATGTAGCTTTTCTTTTGAGCCCATCTGGCTTGAGGAAGGACACAAAACAGGACTCTTGCCTTTCACCATCATTTATCTTGAAATGAAATAGTAGAAATGAAAGTGTAGGCTCTACCAACACCTGTCCAAGGACAGCTTGTTATCAAGACTTAGAGAAATTAAAGCAATATAACTAATTTGGATAGAGTAGGGTACAGTCATTTCACATATTAAACAGAACAATTTGCTTACAGGGACAGTCCATCCCATTGGAACTGAACTCAGCCTATGTTGTACTGACAACATCACACCTTCATTGGCATAATAATTGAATAAAGTCCATGTGGAAGTTAAGCCTGAAGAAATGATATCACATCCTAAAGGGTTACTGTATTTTGTCACTCCTCCCTACAACATGGTAAGACATAAGAACTGCCTGAATTCCTGTTGTCAATTTTCATGAGTTTCTCAAGAATTTTATGAACTACTCTTCAGCTTTTCATCTGTGAGCACAGGAACACGTTAGGTGATGTGAGAAACATTTATAGGTACCATAGTAGGAGAGAAAAAGCTTAAATACATAAGTTGAACATTCTCCAAGCACCTACAGAGAAGATCGGGATTTTTAACTATCAGACCATTTTAGTCAATCTCATGATTTTGTGATTTCTTGTGCATGATGGGTGTTTTAAAAGCCATCAAAACCATTGTCCTTTGTGAAAACAGGTGGGATTCATTGACTAAACTAATCTAAGGTGTTGTAGAGTATCTGAGACACTGCAGAGTATCTGGCAGACTTAACATACTCACCCAGACCTGTGCTCCTCCATGGCAGCAGCTTTAGGCCAAGTGGGTACTCTACAGTGCCTCATTTGAGACTCCACAGCTACAGAAAGCTGGATCCCACTCTAGCAGTTTTCCAAATGTGATAAACTTGTCCACTTGCAGTCCTGAGCTGTGCTGTCAGCTACCAACTTTGGCATCTCTGGATGTTCTCCACTGGCATTCAGTGCAGTGGCTACAACCATAAAATAAGGAAGTAAAAGCACTTCCTCCTAGCCCTGCATGAAAAGGAGAGGCAGTCATGGCAAATGCAAACACAGCTCAGGTTTAGCATAGGCAGCACCTGCATCACCATCCCTGGGGGCTGTTCCTACAAGGTGAACCTCACACCACTGTGGTCACCCTCGCCACCTCCACATCCTGGCATCTCTTTGGTCTGGTGGCCCTCTGAGGAACCACACAGGCCACACCTTGTCTGTTTTGTGACAAGACTAAGGAAGACACTCACCAGAATTTGTTTTCCTTAAAAGTGGTATCCAAATCCAGCCCTTTGAAGGTAAGTGGAGCAGAGCGTCTTTCCTGTAGTAATTTTCCTAAATCATAAAGCCAAGTGTCTTCCTCACATTGCAAGAAGCCTTGATGGAGATAATGCAACTGCAACCCACCATTGAATAAGCAGCTCACACCAATACCTTCCTTTCACATTTCTTAGTGTTGCATATTTTCCCCTGTTACAGCAGAAGGTATTTTCATGTAACTAAACATGTAATTTATTTTCTACAATTTCTATGGTTTCTATAATTACAGAATTAGAAGAATAACAATTTACAGTGCATTTCCATAATTTATCCATTCACAGATAATCAAACTACCTATTCCATACCTATATGCTTGAATACATCACATACCAGCAATAATGCAACAGCTGAGGTGATTTTGCTCTCACACACACCCACTCCAGCACTAAAAATCATCTTGACCCATGTTAAAAAGCCTCCAGAACTGTCAATTATATGACATTAAAAAGGCAGGCTACTGGACAAAAGGCTTGGCTAGAGAACTGATTGCAGGCATAAAGGGCATGGTGTGCTCGGATGACTGTACAATCAGATACTAAGGAAGGTGTTCAGCAATTCCAGGAGAAGTAATTTTTTTGGTCCCAAGAATTCATGCAATAAATGTCAGTAGCAGGAGATTCAATGCCTGCACTGTTGAGAAGCCTTGCTCACAAGTCCTTTTATCTATTATCACACAGAAATGGGTTGTTCCTGGGCTCTCTTCTGGAGTGAAACAACTCTTTCTGAAAGAAAATCCAGTTTCTGTTTTAGTAAATTGCTCAAGAGTCAGTCCCAAAGTGCAGCATGAACAAGGTTCAACCAGTTTTGGCTTCCTTTGCCGTATACAAACATGCAAAACTATCCCAGCAGGCTCTGATCCCTCAAATGTCACACCCCCTTTTGTTTCATGCTTTTAATTCCAGTGGACTGCAAAAACACCCCAGTGCTCAGATTACTTGAGACTTTTGAACTGACAACCAAGCAAAACATAGGGAATAAGTCTTATGGCCATGGGTACCCCACATGGGGCCAGGGGAGGTACATGGCTGATGGTGAGCACCAGCACACTACTGCAGCCCTTGGCCTGACATGAGGGCCACAGCAGTGGCCACAGACTGTCCACGAGCATGTGCATGGCAGGGGGGAAAACCAAAGGTTTCTAAAGGCTCTTCTCTTGGAGTAACTTGCTTGATTTTGGAAACGCTGATGTTATCTGAAGGGGGTATGCTCTGCATGTGGACACGGACAGACACTGGGTTTGCTGTGGCACCTGAAAACTCATGGCTTCCCATGAGCACTTCTCCAATCCCAAGAAAGTGTCAAAGTTGACAAGAAACAAAGCAGCTTTTAGACAAGAAAAGTGGCATGTCCTGACCCTTCTTGGCAGCTGACAACTGTCCAGGGTGGGGTTTTAACATAAGAAAGTGTCAACACACAGGCTTCCCGCTCCTGAGTTATTAGGAGTTGAATTTTAATCATTTGCTGCTTCTGCTCTACAATGCCCTTGCAGCCCTCTAATGCTCCAGTCCTTCCCTGTCCCTGAAAGTCACCCTGTTTCTCCTCTCCAT
The DNA here is from genome assembly GCA_013400855.1 of Buphagus erythrorhynchus. Lineage (NCBI taxonomy): Eukaryota > Metazoa > Chordata > Aves > Passeriformes > Sturnidae > Buphagus > Buphagus erythrorhynchus. The sequence continues at coordinate 3,198 of VZTT01029780.1, read as the reverse complement.
CCCACACACTCGTTCTCAGCAGGCTTCTGGCTCAGTGCGTATGTGATACATCCAAATAGACTGGTTGACCTGGTGGTTTTCCACATCACTTGTGACTTTGGGCTTCTTTCAAACCAGCCCTGTGCTGATTAAGTGTAGACAACTTTATTACACAAACTCTTCTTGATTCTGCAGGAATTATATTTCCTTTCTTTAAAAGCATTTTAAAAAATAAATCAGAGAAGGCAGCATGAAGAAACCACGGAGCTGCCAGCCAGAGGTTTTAATCCCTCTTCTGTCACTAGCCATGCAATCTCCACCTGTGGGCACACAACTCCTCTGTGATACTGCTCCTTCCAGAGGAACTAGCAGATAACGGATTATTTGTTGGTGTAACACTTCAAGATGTAGGAAAGAAAAGAAGATGCAAAGGATGTGCCACCAAAAATTCCCACAATGGTCAGGCAATTGTGAGCCACACCCCTGGGATAACCAGTGCCTGCCTGCACCCCGGCATGTACGGATGGGTGGGAAGGGCTCGGGATGGCTGCTGGAGGCTGCATCCTCGGCAGGAGAAGGGCATGGGCTTCCTCACACAGCATCTGCACGTCCTGCACCTGGGGACTGCACTTACGGATTTGCTACCTTAAAAAGAAGCAATTAAGGAAAAAATAAAATTAAAAAAATACATACTTTAAAAAAGATTCCCCACTTTCTTTAGGCTATTTTTTGTTACCCCAGGCCCCTCTTCCCAGAGCGCGCCACAAGAAAGGATCGCCCCGACTCTGCTCTCATTTTAAAATGCTTCTTTTTATTTCAGTGGTTGTACATTGGGTGAATGAATTTAACGTCACAACAGAAATCGAATGGCTATTTAACAGACCACTAGTAATTATATATGCTGGAAAAGAGTGAATGGAGGGGTTTCTTTTAACTGTTACTGAAATATTCATTGTATGTGTCGTCAATTATGCTGGATGAGAGAGGCAAACAAAAAAGTATTTCGGTGAGGTGCTGTATCCTTTGAAGAAAATAAGCACTGAGACATCTCAAGTCGCTTGAAACCATGTCCCAGCTACAGTATTCACTGTTTCCATGTTGGCCCATCTCATGGTTCTTTTAGGGGGTTATATTTCTTGTCGTATTTTTTTTAATTAAACAAAGCATTTAAAATTTAATCATTTTCATTAGACTTTTTTTTTAAAATATAAACAAAGTTTTGGCAAATAATATTTATACAGAAAAATAGTTTTAGATCTTCCCAAATTTTGAAATAGTCTATAAAATTACTTTATAAATAAATAAAATGCAGAATCTGTTGTACACGTATTTGCACATCTCTGTAATTGCCTCCTTACTGTTAGCATAGGTTTGTACTTGTACAGTTTTCAGGAATATTACAAAGTCATAAAGTCGGAAAGTGGATCTCTTATTAAAAATACATTTTCTCTTTTTGTCTGTCAGTTTATCTGGATGAAAGACCTGATGTATCTGAAGCTTCATCATCCATGGGCAAAAAATAGTAATATTGGATTAATTGTAAAAAACATAGAATAACAGTAATTTTGAAACATAAAAAGTTCACACAAAACGATGTCTTGAAGAGTTATCTACATAAAATATTTAAACATGGATAATTTACCATTTAGTATTATACAATAAGCTACCCAAATGCCTAAATTAACTATTATAAAAAAATAAAAACAACTTTGACAGATATAGGCAAGTTGCAGTGTCAACTACCTAGTTATAATGACTGAGAAAGTCTACAAATATTAGTGTTTTAATAGTATATAATGGTGATACCTTAACTTCTAAAGTAACAAGTTAAGATACGTTATTTTCCCACAAATTAAACTAACGCAACGTTACAAGCACTATGTTAATTTTACAACCGAATTGTAATATTTTTTTTTCCTTCGGATGATCAAATCTCCAGCTTTATATATAAATAGATATTAATTAGACATCGGACAAACAAGATTCAGCCTGGAAAATAATTTCCTAGACAAATAATAATATGGTTAGTGCCTTCAGTCGTTCAGAACAGGCAGTGCTGCCAAAGTTTAAAATAGTTTACAATCAATCTGAAGAGGTTAAGTTAAAATACTGCAATCACTAGTAATGTCCACATAGAAAACTTATGCTGCAAACAATTATACATAATATCCACTTATAACAGCTGTCTTGTTTTTTTAAACAATAATTTAAAAACTATGTCATTTATGTGATACATGTGCAACATATAAAATGTGAAATATGAAATATTTGGTACAATAGTGCTTGAAACAAATCTCAAATCAAACAAATGAAATTTTAATTATACATATATAATTACCTTGTAAATCAACAAAGTATTTAAAAAAGTAAACAACATTAAAATCTGCTTCATCCTATATATGTATGTATGTATATATAACATGTATATAATTGTATTAAAGATATCTTCATACTTTTGTGACATAAAATATGTTTTTAAAGGAAAACAAAAGAACTATTTTTTCTCCACTCTAATCTGGTTACAATCTTATAATCCAATTTAAAAAATGCAAATACAGTAATGATTTATTAAACTGAATCTCATTCTACATTCTTAGTGTTCAGTTAATAGCCTAGATTAAAGTCACCTATGAAGTTTCAGTGACTCAACTGAATTTTAATTAAATTAGAGTATCATACAATCTCTTCATCTACAGCCTTCTTTTTTGCCTTTTCTTTTGTTAGTTTGGTCTTGTTTTGTTTGATTTTACACTTCTAGAAATTACTTCTTAACAGCTTGGATCTTTTTGGTAACCTGACTATGAGTTTCAAAGATTATTCGCGTCCGGTGAGATTTGACTGTTGGCATCAGGCTTACTTTCATCAAGTCTGATGTGACAAAATTTAGGCACTTCTGCAAAGTCTATTTTAAAAACATTATAAATATACTCGTAAAATAATATTCTCAAGACTTTGTTCTTTTGGGGATTGAAAGGGGTATGAAGTTCATACTGTGCAAAATTTTTAAAATTTTCTTCTGCTATTCTGCTATGATTCAAATGCAACTTCTCCATACAAGTCAAACACCAACCATGTGCATCTAAAGACTTTGTGCTTTACTTTGGACTTCTGGCTAAAAATATCAGATTGGCAGGATGATGTGCAGGACACCGGGCTGTGTTTCACTTCCTCTGTCTTGGAGTCAACTCACCAAGGGAGCAAAACCAAGATTTTTTTTTT
>VZTT01029778.1:0-28554 GCA_013400855.1 Buphagus erythrorhynchus | reverse complement strand
GTGATCTGGAAAAGTTACACAGCTGTATCTAAGGCACTATCAAATATATCCTTAGAGCAGATGGCCCATAAAAATATGCATGTGCTTGGAATATTTGGATACATCATCCCTAGAAACATTCTAGAAACCAAGCTAGAAATTAGAAAGGCTTAACTCAGAAAATTAGGATTATTTCAAGAAACCAACTGTTCTCCATATTTTCTTTTAACTAGAATAACATCTAATTTTACCAAATACCTTTGTGCATTGAACAGAAAAACAGACAGACTTGGGTTTTGCCCCACCAGCTGTACACAAGGGATGCTTTAGGGACAGCCATCCCTGTAAGACAAAACCACAAACTACTTCTTACTGGTAATTTCCCTACGTGTATAAACATTTCCCAGTGTTTAAGTAAAGTCAGCTCTTAGTTTTCTGCAGAATGGGGGTTAACTCCCTGGAGAAAGGCAGGGAGTCCCAGCAAGTGGCTGGAAGGAGCTGACCTTTGGTACCTGTGAGTGCAGCAGGGAGGTGGCCACTCCTGCCAGCTGGGGTGATAATCCCCTGTGCCTCTGGTAAGTGATAGCTGATAAGTCTGCACAAAATTACTCAGTGATGTTTATTTATCAGTTGGGGCTCTTTTCACCACTAAGTTGCTCAGAGTCAATTTTTTGGGGGGTAGGGAAGCTCAGTTTAGATTGCTCACAGGTGAGGTTATGAATTTCAGCTGGCTTCCTCTGGGCAGGTATGCAGGCAGATGTGTTAGAGGGCAGCTCTAAATGTTTGCAGTAGATATTTTTCTGAAAAAGACAAGGTAAAAATCCACAAAATCTTCAGCATTCCTAGAATACCTTTCACAGATGCTAAATGCCCTTGTTTTTGTTCAGAGACTGAAGGAAGAGGCAGTATCTGGTTTTCTCATGGCAATGCTCTTTGGGGCAGTGGGGAGCAGACCTGTGATTTTTGTGCTCCTTGTCCATGTCCCAGGCACCCCAGCTCTGTGAGTTTCAGCTGTGTCTAGCAGAAGGCAGGAGCAGGGCTCTGCAGCTGGGACTCTGCTCTGCTCTCCCCAGTTTTGAGCAGGATTTATACCAACAAGACATAGGCTGGGAGTCTGCATTGCCATAGAAAACCTGGCATAAAATACATAAACCTCCTGGGCAGCCAATTGTTCTTCTGTGTGCAGAGCTCACCTGGATCAGCTCTGCTCTTGGTCCATCGTTCAGGCACACTGAAACTGCACTTGGATGCCCTTTCTCAGGACAGGCACACTCAGAGATTTATCTTGTGCTGCAGAATTGGAGTGAAGCTCTTCTGGACATTTTGGATCCAGTGTGCTGGGATACAGTCCATAAGCTTGATACAAATATTTCATATATAACACACATAAGGTTATAGCTATACACTTTGTCCTGCTGGAGTCAAAGGATCAGTGCATTGAACACTGACTGTAGGTGGGGAATAACATGATTCTGTGCAATGTTTTCAAACACACCTCAAATGGACAATTTGCCATGGCTCTGTAGTACTTTGTGGCCCAGCAACATCCTTCAAGTAAACCTCTTGCTCACTTCTTGTTTCCTGGACATGCAAAAGCCAGTGCAGCAGGCAATGGAAAGCTCTATAAATAAATAAAAAAGAAATCATAAGTGATAAGATGTGATAAGAAGGCATGGCAGCTCAGCCAGGGCTCTGTTTCTTTAGCAAAGTCTTTTTTGTGTCTGATAATTTATGGCTCTCTCCTCAAAAGTCTTGTGTCACTGGGCTGGGGTGGCCTAACAGAGTTGGGAAGATCTTTCTTGGGCAGAGGAAGGGTGTATTGCCTTCTGTCCTGAGATAGGGAAGGGAAAAAATCTGTTGCTGTTAACTGAGGACAGGCAATGTCACCCAAAGCTGCTGTCCACAAGAATGTATTTCATCATTTAGACCTTGGAGTGGACTGTCCAGGGAGGTGGTGAAGTCACCATCCCTGGAGATGTTTATGGATAAAGACTGGACATGGCACTCAGTACCATGGTCAGCTGGCATGGTGGTGTTCAGTCCTAGGTTGGACTCAATGACCACTGAGGTGTTTTCCAGTCTAATTGATCCTGTGATCATTTCTGGTAAAAGTGGGGATGTGCTCATGGGACCCTGAGGGCAGAAAAGGCCCCATTGTAGAAGAGGGGCTGGTAAATGGGGCTGTGAGCAGTGTCCCTTGTGCCAGGGTCAGGGATGTGTGGGTAGCTTCAGACACAACGGAGTGAGTGAGGATGGAGTGGGCAGGGGAGACACAAAATCCATCCCATTTCTAAGGTAACATGGAGAGCTCTAGCTGGAGTAGCATCCATGCTGCTAATGCCATGTTAGAGGTAGTTTTAAGTGGAAATGGAGCTGCTTTAACTGAGTCCCCAGGCAAAGAGAAAAGCCAAGATAAAAGGATCATTTACATGGAGACCTGTTGTTCCAGACCCCTGCACTCATGGAAGGAAGAGTGTGGGTACCAAAGGACAGGCAGAGGATCAGCAGTGTGCAGTCTCTGTGCAGTTGGCACAGCTCTGGGGCAAGCTGGAATAGGATTCATCAATCCACATCCCTACTGATGCTGGGGAGACATGTACCAGCTTAAACCTGTCCCAGCCTCGATCACTGCTGTGACAGTGCAGGCAAAACCCAGGGATTCCAGCTGAAACCTAAGCAGGAGCCTAGGTTAACTGTAACTCGAAGTCATGGCCAGATGGTTACCATCCAGCAGAGGAATAATGAAGGTATTAAGGTTAATTTAACAGGCTTAAGTCTATAGGTGGTCTTAGAGGGCTGCAGCCAAGTAGCTGAAACCTACCTCCCCTTCCTAGGCCTGGGAGTGTGCAAGCAGCAGGGGTGGATGGAGGCTCCTGGTGCAGGTTTAGTGTGGTGGAGGATGTGGAGGATTTCCCCAGGGAGCAGGGGGGGAGGCTGAAGACCTGCCTTCCTGAGCAGAGACTGCTGGCACAGGAGGACAGAGGAGTTTGAGAAATTCTGAGGTTTTAGCATGGAAATCTGCGAAGCATAGAAATTGTCCACGGATTAGAAAATTTTATCTACTGTCATGTATAAGACTGGTTAAAATTTCCAGCGGGGTTTCCCTTTATCAGTGCTATTTCCTGTGCTCCAGTCACAGCCTGTCCCCTGGCAGGCATGTTGCTGCTTTAAAATTACAACTTTAATGGAGCAGTGAGAAGAACTTGCTGTTTTATTTTTGAGCACCAGTAGATAGCAACCCTTTTGACTCACCTGCTCCCAGGGATGGAGAAAGAGGTTCAGGAAGCCCAGGGTGTCACCCCCAGGCAGGAGGTGGGGTCAGTGGGGAGTGTCATCCTTTCTCTGGGAACCGATGGCTCCAGGGATGCAGTTAATCTGTCCAGATCTGTATCCATGGGAATCTCATGAGCCAGAACTTCGTCTTAGCACTCTTTTCCTCAGGTGAACTCCACAGTGTGCTCTCCAGCACTGAGGCCTCCTGATGGATGTGAGGACCAAGACAGGGTGCTCATCCCCACCCTGGCCTCCTTTACCCCTCAGATCTGCCCATCTGTCCCCTCCAAAGAGCTGCCCCAAGCCCAACAGCACAGGCAGCTGCTTTTCAGTGTTGAGTGTTGCCTGTTGAGTCTTAGCCCAGATGTGGCCTCTGTGTCTGAGCACTTAAACCTTCTCCAGCACAAGAGACTCTCAAACTCAATTTTATTTCGTATTTTCTTTCCTTTGCTGAGTACTCTGTCACATATATGAGCTCTGCCCAGGTTCTCTGCCCAGCCAGGCTTTCCTAGCAGTATCTAGCATCCCTTGCAATCCCTTCATTCGAAGAGCTCCTGTGCCTGAGGAAGAGGTGGGAAAGGATGATCAAAGCTCGTGGGCTCCTGCTCAGTCCTTTTTGCTTCCTGAGTTTATCCAGTCAACATATAAATGCATTTGAGTTCATCCTGCAGAGCAAGGGAGGAAAAGGGCCCTTTGTTTGCTTGTTGCTAAAGCACCTTACTTCTAATTAACAGAGTGATTTAATTAACATTAGGCAGAATCAGCCTGGTTTTATTCCCTCAGGGGATAAGGGGAGGATAGCAGGCAAGGCAAACAGGTAACATCCTCTTCTGACACTAATTCTCCAGGGCACAGTCCTGATTTCTGAAGGCTGCTCCAGGCTATCTTCTCCAGACGCTTTGAATCTAAGGAAGAAATAAAAACAGAGTGTGAATAAAGTTCACATTTGGGGAGGAAGGTTGGTTTTGACTGACTATTTGTTTCCTCAAATGGTGGTGGGGAGTGGGGGGAGTTTCTGAGAGATCACTAACAACTTTGGGACAGCTTAAGGCACAACCTGGAAAAACAAACTCAAGGATTTTTTTTCTTTCAGCTGAAAATGGTGTATACAGTATTATCCTTTTTTATCATGCTGAGATTCTCATTATTCAGAGGAGCAAGCACTTGGTGCTGCAAATTTCATGTGCATGGATCAGAAAAGTGTTAATGGACAGCTACTGGTACCATGCAGTAGCCTCCACCCACACATGGGTACAACAGTTTTATAATATGCTATGCAAAGCATGGTAAGTTTATAATATATTCAAAACAATATATTCATCGCCTTTTTTAAGTGTGGGTTTGTCAGATTTTTGGCATTGCAGAGAGCATCTCTGTGAAGCACAGGGCCAGAAGTATTTGGTAAGGCACAAAGAAATGAAACACTTGCTAGGTAGCCTCAGCCTGGCTGCAGTTTGTGCTGTCTTCTGCCTCTCCTCCCAGCAGGCTGGCAGGCCACTTACTGGGATCATACTTCCTCTAGGTTTGGTTAAATCTACTGCTTAAATCAGCACTTCTGATTTTTTCCTAATGTGTTGCTACTGATTGTTGTTGACAGGGAGAGAAAAAATGCTCTCCTCTAAATGCTACACCAGCACAAAGTATCCTGTCTGTATTACTTTAGGTTAATATTTAGACTGAATAGTGCAGCCTTGGCACAGTCTAAATTGTGAACAAGGCAAATTAGACGAGAGATTACACATTTTTGGCATTCTGGCATTAACTAAAATAATTTAAGCTTTGTCTTTGGTGGTGGTCTTAAAGCAAGTGGAATGCAAAGGTGGAATTCAGGACCGGCTCCGGAATACCCTGGTGTGAATTTCTTTCTTTAGAAGAGAGTGTTTAATTCCACATATTAACATGTTGGGCTATTTTACTAAAAGTGAAGTTACGCTGATTAGTTACACTACAGAAGCTAAAGTATGTACATCTGCTTGAAGCAGGCATTTAATGGCAGGAATAATGGCTAAGTTTGCTCATGTAACATTTCCCTTTAAGGATCTTTAAGAGATACACATAACTGACGCTACAGCTGGGAGAGGGTTTTTTTTTTATTATTATTTATTTTTATTTTTCTTTTAAATAAGCAGAATTCAAATAGTTTATTTTTTAAGTTACTTCCCCTCCCTCAGATTACAAGAATTTCACCTCCTTACTTATTACAAGAATTTCATCTCCTTCCTTGCCAAAATGATCTCTCTTTCCCCTAAAATAAAACTATGATGAATGGGACTAGAAAGGCAAATTCTTAAACTTTCTTTAAAATGTGCCATTACACAACAAACTTCCTGGTATTGATTAAGCCCAGGTGGTCTTCTCACCCAGCAAACAGATATTTTACAAAGCTTTATTACGCCTCATTAGAATTCAGTCCTTTAGAAGATTTCTAATTATATTGTCTAATAAAACTAAACCTTCGAAGCTATTTGCATATTATATGAAGAAATCTCATACAACAAACTCACAGTGGATTCAATTAACATAATAGCTAATTATATATCCCATCAGCCTTTAGAGTAGCTCAGCATTCATGTTGCTCCTGTTTTAGCCTAGAGCAAAGGAGGTTTGAATTTTCACTTCTAAATATTGACTTTTAACTAATATCAAAAATGATTTGAACACTTTTGTGGATGAAAAGATAATGATTAAACTACATGAAACATTTTAAAAGACTTATTTCCAAGTCATTGAAACAATTCCTATTTAAACGAAAACCTTCTCATATTATCCATTCCAAGTCTGTCCATATTTTATTTTAAAAAATGACCAGATATGTCTAATTATTTTGACAAATGTTGGATTGACAGTTCGATTATTTTGAAACTGCCTCCTTCCTGCAGCTACATTTTGTATATTTTTCACTGCACTTTGTAATGCAATTGTATTCTTGGCCAGTTGTGGTATCTATCAAGCAAGAAATTTAGGACTAGATTAACAGAGACATAGTAATGAACAGGCATTTGAGCACCCTATAATTGACTGTTATTAAGGTGTTGTCACAGTAGTCTGTAATGAATTCTCTTGTTTTCTTTTGAAATTGGATGAGATATTCCTGAAAAAAAGAAGGAAAAAAAAACCCCACAAAAACAAACGCAAAAGTTTCCTTCAACCTTCAAAAAAATGCCCCAAAGAAACAAAGCCTTTTTTTTTTCTTTTTAAAGATTTCAAATTATTTGAAGGTGCTTCCAATTCTGAAATGCTCAGTAGAAAAATCAGGGAGTGAAGGAGCAAATTCTGTGACTTAAGTGAAAACTTTAAAAAAAAAAAAAAAAGTGTGTTCATCAATCTCATCAAATGCAATGAAAAATCATATTTATATTTTTGCACAAGATAGAAGATAAAGTTTGTTGCTGAGTACATGGTTTTCTCCCATTACAATGATGGCTGCCTTTTCATTCATATTTTAATGAGGTTAGTATCTCTGAGACAGCTTTTTCGGGGTGGAGGCCCATGTCTCCGGTACAATTACAATAGGAGTTGCTTTATTGACAAGTACTATTCAAAATCTTCACAGTATAGAAAGAAAGGCTTTAGTTTTCCACCACTTGTCCAAATACTTATTCCTCTCTTACTATTAAAACACTTGCAGAAAGAGCACTCTCAACTGCCTGGAGCCCTGTACACCGGGCAGAGCACAGCTCAGCAAAAAAACCACTTTGCTTAAATTCCAGTTGCATTTATGTCTGCAAAAATTTCCCTCGGTAAAACCCAACAAACAGACAGCAGAAACTGATAGATAGTCTTGGCAGCTTCTGCATCCATAGGTTTACAAGAAGCAGGCTCATATAAATTATAGTTCCTACCCAAACTGTGAATCTGACTCCAAACATGTGAGGGAAGGCAAAGTTATGCAGAGATTACGCATCCAATATATAATTTATTAGACAGAAACAAAAAATAATTGTAAATCCAGCTCTTGGCAAGTTAATCTCTTGTGCTTTTTTTTCATCTTCTCTATGTCTGTGTATCTCTCAAATACTTTTCATTACTGTAGCAAGGGAATACAGGCCAAATCTAAATATGATACTAAATAAAAGCCTGAACCACATCACAGAAGTGCTAATACATGTACAAAAACTTACTTTTGGTGCATCCAAAAGAAAGTTCACACAGCAAAACACTCTCTGTAAATTTGTGAGGATCATCACATGAATTTTGAGGGTTCATTATTTCTTTCTGATATTGGATACATTTTCCTCCAGCTCAGTCCTTGGCTGTGGTGCACATGAAAATGTTCAGGAGAAGGGAGTGCCCTGTGTTTGGGCAGGGTACCCCGTGGCATCCACACTCACACATTCCTGACCAGCCAGGAAGCCAGGAAAGGGCTGCAGGAGATATGACTACACACCTGAATATTGGTTGAGTATAGCCATAGAAATACCATTTTTTCCAAAACTTGCAGAGTAAAACCCTTCTGCTGCAGATACTGAATCTCTCCATGTGAAATGAAACACTGACACAAAAGGTACCTTTCAATATCAACTAACTTAAGTTACTATCCTGGATGTAAACTTAGAAAGAGGAGGAAATTTAGTGCAATTTATTGCTAGAGCAGTCAGATTGCAAAAAAACCCCAATCCCCTCCAGAGCAACAGTGACCTCAGTAAAAGGGATGCCAGGGCTGAAATTAGACTGTGAGGTCGAGTCCCACCTTCTGTCATAAGGGCTATAAAACCTCCCTTCCACGTTCACAGGTGCTTTTATTTTTTACCTTCAGAAACTGCCACGTATTTCTTGGAATTTGGGGGGAAAGGTGCTTTCTTTGTGCCTGAGCTGCCGGAGCCTCTGCAGTCCCTGTCCCGGCGATAGGAGGAAGCAGCAGAGTTTGGAGCACAAGTTTCAAACTCCACTTCTGCCACCACCTTCTTCCCCCACCAGCTTTTTTTTTCCAGTTTGCAAATCATTATGTTTTCTTAAAAAAAAAAAAAATTTGCATCCCAGTGGGTGTGATGGAATTTTAATAGCAAAATGTGTTTTTGTGAGAGACTGTCTTTACTGTAAAATAAGTTATGCTGCCCTACAAACAGGGTTGGATTAAAAGGCTGCTGGATTTTTTTTTTTGTCCTTTTTTTTTTCTACTAGGCACTTTTTTGCTTTTCCCAGACTTTTTTTTTGTCTCTTTTTTTTTTAGAGACTTTTTTTGCTCTTCCCAGTTTTCATAAAAAGTAGTCTCCCCATCCGTATGTGACTGGGGGAGGGAGGGATTTCATAATGGGCCTGGTGCAAGAAGAAGACGAAGGGGGAGAGAGAGAGGAAAAAAAAAAACCCTCTAAGCTTTAATTTTAATTCTCCTGCCTTTATTTATCTGATTTGTGGCCAGATGGTGGTGAAGCAAGGCAACCCCTTTGTGCAAATGAAGCCCACATGTGAAAGTCCTTCTGTAATGTAATCATTGAGACCGGAAGGGTTCATACTGTGTCTGAAAAGAGACAATGGAGCCGGGATATATCAACATCGCCGAAATCGAGTTCATTTGCGATGCAGGCCCTTTGACTATGGTTGTCATGAAAACTTCCTACTTTGATCAGCAGAGGGTGGAGAGAAAAAGAAGAAGAAGGGGGAAAAAAAAAAAAAAAGAAGTCTTCTAAAGGGGCAGGGATGCGGCGCGGGTGTTTGCTGTGCACTTGGCTCCGGTTCACGCCCCTTTCCGGAAGACGCAACAGGGAGAGGAGCATCTTGCACCTTGACCTGTCTAGACGGGGCGCGAAGTTTGGGGGGTTTTTTTGTCCCTGTTTCCAAGGGCGAGGGTTGCTCTTTGACCCCCACCACCAGTGGTGGTGGCTCTCAGGGCGTAGGTAGCGGCCAGAGGTTTCCTGCCGAATTCTCGCCGCGGCCGGGAGGGAAGGGGATGGACAAAGACACGGACCAGCTGTTCGGAAATAAAGCTGAAATAGTAGAACCTGGGAGAAGCTAGGTTTTGTAAGCTATTATTTTCTGCACAAAACCCCTGGGAGGTATTAAACAGCTGCATCTGAGCTGGCGAGCAGCGGCTAAAAGACAGAGCAACAACTGAGAGCCCAGGACTTTGGCAAACTGCGCTTCAACCAGAGAAACAAGTGGCTGGAGCGCCAAGGGCTTTCATGGCCCGAACGTCCACCACCGGCCGTCTCCCTTCGCCGCGGTGTCTTCGGGCTGCCGGGAGGTTTCCAAATGGGAGGCTGGCTTTGGAGGAGGGAGAGGGGCGTGGGGGGCACGGGCTGTGAGCTGAAGGGCCCACACAGGTTCTCCAGGGCCACCTTTTCCAGAGCTGGCCTTTGAAATTACGCGCGTAATGTAATGTGTCGACGGTTCTACGTAGCGAGAGGGATGCTCTTTTTGATCTTTCTGCCGTCTGACTAGGCATTATCTGTGTGAAGTGTGGGGTTTTGGTGATGTAATAAGCAAAAAAAAAATCAGTTTTTTCCTCCGTGAGGTTTCTTTAGCAAAGTCAGAGAGCAACTTAACGGAGTTGTTGGGACAGAAAAGGAGATGGGATGGATTTACTCCTAGGCAAGGGGAGAAAAATCTATGCAGCCTATAGAAAAAAAAAATCAATATTTAATCTGATGCTTACCAACCTTTGAAATTTGGGATAGGCCAACAGAACAAACAAGTAACCTTTTATTTTCCAGCCACAGCTGTGTCAGTGTGCCCACTCTTTCTCATCACTAGGAAATTCATGCAGATCGTGCCTTGTTTTAATATTCTGACCATATTTTAAACATGGTCCATACTGGTTCCTCACAGAAACTAACACTGCGTTTTGTCAGATGCTTTATAATGTTATTTAGAAACATATTTGGATCTATTTAGGGCTTCATAAACATGAATAAAGCATTTACAAAAGGCAGAAGTAACCCATGGATTAAACCAGATGCTTTATACATTACAAATTTCCTAAACTTCTACAGTTCTAAACTACATTTTACTTGTGGTTTTTTTTCCTAAGTGATTAAATATAAATTTGCATTTCCCAGAAAAAAAAAAAAAATCTCTGCAGATTTCTGTGCAGGAAATAAGGGAATTGTACAAGTGGCTAAAATCCAGATTGCTAACTGGAGTTTCAAATATTTATAGACAAATTAGGGGAGGAGGGGAGGGACGTAATTTTTTTTTTTTCCTGCGGCCTTGTGGTGTAGAGATGTGTTTTTCTGCTAAAAACACCGAGGTGCTCCGCCTGGCTTCATGCCAGTGCCTTCTTCAAAATCATATTTTATATATTTTTCTTTAATGCTTTTGGGACCTCTTTTTTTTTTTTTTTTAACTGTTGTGGAAAGTGAACAAAAACAAACAAACAAAAAAAAAGACCCTGAAAAGCCAGGAGGTTGTGCTGGCCGTGGCCTTCTGAGCAGCTGAAAGAAGCAGAGTGAGGATCACAGGCACAGCTCTGCCCCTGTCCCTGCCAGCTCACGGTGATTGCGTGTCCTGGCAGGTAATGCTTTGATTTTTTTTTTTTTTATTCAGTCAAGCACAGCAAATGGCTTTTATTTGAGTGTGTGTGTGTGTGTGTGTGTACGACTTCCAGCAGGCAGATTTTCTTTCACTGTGGGTTTTTCTCTGCCCACCTTAAAGGGCTTCCCCTTGTTGGTGGGTTGGAGGCTGTATTTTTGGAGGCAGGAATTCCCTTTTAACACGCACCCCGAGTTCCTCCGAGGTGCCAAAGGCCAGGCTGGGTGTCGCACCCCCTTGGACCTGCACTCGCCCTCCCATCCCGGGGGTAGGGATGCGTTTTTTGGGGCACGGAGGGGAATTGCCAACAGCTCCCGAAATGCTGGGGTGAGAGGGAGCTCGGCAGCTCTATCTGCACTGAAATCAGAGCAGCATTTATGGCACATCGTCACCGCTAATACCCACACGACAAAATGGGCTCGTTTTATTTAAATTTCCAGTGCCTCCTCCATGAATCCGTGCTGAAAGGGGCGGGGGGGAGGTGGTGTCCCTAACCAAGTGAAATGCCTTTTGGAGAGGTGTCCCGTCCCCCCCCACAAATTCATGAATGTGGTTTCGAAACAACAGTGAGGCTGGGCATGAAGTTTAAGTAATATTTGGTAGCATGAATTCTCAGGCAGCCCCCATTCATCCCCACGCTGAGCAGGGCAGGGAGAGCAGAGCGAGCCGAGGGCAGCCGCCCTGCTTGCTTCTAGCTAAAAAAGAAGAAAAAAAAAAAAAAAAGAAAAGAAAAAAAAAAAAAAAGGCACAGGACGAGTATCCTCCCTTTTTTTTTTTTTTTTCAGCCTTACAGTGGGAAAGTATCGTAGAGGAGTATGAAGATGAAATATTCTCACTTATCGCCCAAGAGGCAGACTATCTAGCTGACAAGCTGTGCAGTGAAAAATCAGGTACTGTGTCTGATGTAACATGTGCTCTCTCTACAGCCGTGTGGGGTTGGGTGTTTTTTTCAAACCCAGCGTACTGCTTTGCAGGAGAAGCGGGCTGTTGTTGAATAAGCAATGACACTACATGGCTTTAAAAAAAAAAAAAAAAAAAAAAAAAAGCAGCAAAACAAAACAACCAAACATCCCCTTTCTTAAAAGGCTTTTAATTCTTTTAATTCTTTTGTGCGTATTAATGCAGCATGGTCTGAGCATCCCAACTAATTCGGTGTGTTTTCCTCCTGGTGTTACATGGCTTTTTGCTCCTTGTGTGTCTGTGCTGTCATTTCCAGGTCAGAAATGAAACTAACCCTCTTGCAACAAAATACAGGCGTTTGTTTCTGCTGTTTAATTGCTAATTGCAGCCACTAAGCTGAAATGGGAGCCATAAGAGGGCAGGTTTAGAAATGTGCTGTTCATTTTTGGGTGAACTCTTCGTTGCCATCAGACAGGAGCTGTCCTTAGAAGGGCTGGCCAGCCCACTGCCATCACCTCCTGGGGAAAATGTATTTTATAATCATTTAATGTTTTCTTTCTCTGCAAAATATATAATTCCATATAAGTAAGGCCTCTTTTCAATCCTGACAAAGTAAGGAAATTATTTCAAAAATTAATTTTAGCTTATTTAAAATCCTCCTCCATTTGTCTGTTTCTTTCCCTCATTTTCAGTGTTTTGGGGTATTTTTTTATTTGAGGCACTAGGTATTATAAGATTATAAATGAAGTTGGGTTATCCCTCCTCAGCATGCAGCCTTCAGTGCTAGAATATGCATGAAAATATTGATCTCCGAATCAACGCTTGTAAATAGTGGTTCGTGGGTTTGAGATTTAAAGGCTGTAAGCATTATTTGGGGTGTAAGACACATGAAAAGTACTAGAGGGTGGAAAAGAAGTTCACAGAAATAAGTTTGTACACTTTAAAGCACAAGGGTATTTGTAATATTTATTGAAAACACGTAGTCTGGAGCACAGGAGAACTCCATCTGTAAAGGCACAAAGTTCTCTCTATAATCTTCTTGGACAAATAAACTCTAAAAACTAAACTTTACAGAACAAATTTGATTTATTACAAATATTTACTATTTGTCATCTCTGCCATCATGGAGCTACTTTTGGTCGTGCCAGAACAGACACAGCGAGTAACAAATGATTTTGAAAACAACATACTTCCTCCAAAATGGACGGCAGGATTTTTGGTAGTGGGTTTTGCACAGTAAAACTTTCTGAGCATTTCAGAAACAAAACCCAGAAGAGTCTGTGAGATAGTGTAGAAAAATCATCATCTTCCAGAGTGATTTTCTCAGAGAAGAAAAGTCTGAGATAAACCTGCCTTCCTTCTTGGCTCTTCTTATAGCAGCTTCTAAACCTTTTGGAGAACAAAATGCAGTTTTGTGCATCTTCAGTAACAAGGTAAAAATATTTTCCAAAGACAAGGGCAAAATATTAATATGAAAGTATCAAAGCCCACGCTGTTAAAAATCTCTTTTTTTTTTTTTTCATGGATATACTCAAAATCTTTCTCTCCCCTCCTTGAAATATATTTTGGGTTTAAAAGCCACACTGTGTTCTCACCCAGCCTTACACCAGGAAGATAATTTCCTCCCTCCTGGCAGACAAGATTGCTGTAACTCCATCACAAAATACCCCCCTGCCTATGTGTAGGGCTGCTCTTCCTGGCTATAAATAGTGGTCCGCAGAGGGGAAAGTAGTTTAGTTTTCTTCCTGGCAATTAGCACAGATAAACAAGCTGCCATTTAATAAACAGAAGTGCAAGTCCTCATCATTACAAATATAGGATGCTTGCAAAAGCAGCAGGAACACTACAGAGCGATGCTGAGCTACGCTGATATAAAATAAGGGCAGGAAATTAATCTGCCATTTCCCGTATTGCTCCGTTGCCCATTTTAAAAATGTCAGTACATTAAAAAGTAAAGACTAAAAAAAGCCACAGGGAGTTCTTTAAAATCTAGTTCGCCCAGCGTTTAAGACGGGATGAAAATAAATGTATTAAATCGCATTAAAATAATGAAAACATGTTTTCATTAACTCTGCAGCAGGCAGGAGATGGCAGAGGAGCACAGTAGTACCTGACAGAGCAGAGAAGCCCCTGCTTGGGTTTTTCCAGGGAAAATAAAATTCAGGCACCAGTGGCACTGGAAATGGCTAGTCTTTGAAATTGTGTCAGGCTTCATGCCAGCCACACAGCACCAACATATAACTTACTAAAACCTCCAACTCACAGAACACAATGAGACTTATATTATTAGGTCTTATCTATCTTACAATGGCAATTTTCATTAATACGTTATATTAAAGCAATATTACACTTTTATCATCCTACTGTAAATTATTGGCTCCTTTTATTCAGAGCTCTGTGTGTTCATTCAGAATGGCATTTTTAACTTCTTTTTTTGGGGGGCGGTGGTGCAAATTATCATACTAAGTGATGGAAATAGCATAGAAAACCTCTCCAGGGCCAGTAGTAGATTTTGATGCTGTGGATTTCACCATAAAGCAGGAAAGAAAAAAAAAAAAAAAAAACTAAAAAACAAACCAAGTCAGTATTCATTTCATTAATACGCTTTTAATTTTCTTTTAAAAGGCTGCGTACATGAATATGGCTTATTTCTTGTGGGTCATTGCAGACTTAATATTGGTGAAATCAAATCCTTTTATAATAAGGGTTGCAGTTTTCTGTCAGCCTACAAACATGACATTAATGAAAGTCCCATATTATGGTAAGCGAACCCCTTCTCCTCAAGTCCCATTCAGTACTTTTCTTAATTCTAATATCACACCAGGCTTTCTCTTTTCCTTTATGGCTACTGGAGATGGATGTTTCTTGTTTGATTAAAAAGTGGGAAACTTCAATAAAGTCTTTTAGCGTGATCAAACCGTTTGATATTTACAAGCATAGATCCGTTCGCTGTCATGTATTCTTTGATCACGCAAAAAGTCTCAGTGCTAGACAGGCAGGCAAAACCTGCTGAGACGCACCTTCAGATCCTCTACTATTTTTACAAGCTTAAAAAAACCCTAAAAGTTAATTTTCAAGGAGATTACCTTTTTTTTTATCCCCCCCCACCCCCAAACAGAAGGCACGGTTGCCAGTTGGCCCAATGGAATAACTCAGATTTTTTTTTAATTGCCCTCTAATTTTCTTTGCTGATTGCAATCATTTTCTGTGTGCTCTTTCTGGGGTTATATATATTTTTAGTTGTGATGGTTGAGGCTCAGTGCCATGCCAGCAGCATTTCATTCAGGGTTAAATGGAGTTATGTGAAGGCCAGTAAGGAGCCAGAAACCAGTTAAAGCTTTTACTAATGTACAGACCACAGCCAGCTGATTTGGAAGTGGAAAATAATTTAACACCACGTATTTTATGAGTGCTGAAAGCTACTGTTTAAGTAACAGCAGGGCTTCTCCTACATAATTTTCTTTTTATGTGCTCACAGCCATAAAAATGTTCTGTTTGGTTAAAATCTTATAGTCCCCATTTTATCTTAAAAGTGACCTACCCCATGTGTTTCTTTATTTAGCTGTTTGGAAAGTTTGACTATAATTTAGGCACCCGATGTTGAGTTATACAAAAGTGAAACAAAACGCTCTTATTCAGCTGCAAAGAAATCCAGAAGTCTTTTTCTGCACAATTATCGCTCAAACTATTGTGTTTTTGCAAACTGATACTTTCTAGGAGGCTCATTCCCAGTGAGAACTACTCTCCTGGAGAGTTTAACAAAGCTAGCAGCTACATCAATTAAAAGCAACTAAAATGTCTGTTATGGGTACGTGCAGAATATTAAGCTGCCATTAAGTCATTTACCCTCACGTTAACACTCTCTGCAAGATTGTGGTTTAAAAAGGCAATATATGGGGTAAGAAACTGTAGTTTAATGCTGCCACAGCACTCTGGAATTACATATTTTCTCACATTTTTCTCCCTGTGCAACTAGGAAAAAGAACAGGAGAGAGAGAGATTAGCCTTTGCGTCCCTGCCTTGAAATAGGATCTGTGAGCACACATTTCTCCAAATGCTACAAGGGACTGGAGGATCCATATTGGTGGGGTTTATTAAAGAACTGGGCTGTAACACTCCTTGTTTTAAAATACAAAGTTTGATCTAAAAATACCATCAGAATTTAGCTGCAGCAATGAGGTTATACTGGGAAGGCAAGGGAAATGAATTTGAAGACTAACATGGGCCCCTCCGGAGAGGAAAACAGGATATTTTCTGTATTTATTAGTGTCATATTGTGCACTATGCTGGGGTCTGTTCTCCAAGACTGATCCATGGCCAAACCCACAGGAGCACCAGCAAGACCCCAAAGCCAGATGTGAAACTCACCTGGGCAGCGACAGGTTCACCACGAGAGCCTGGGTGCTTCCTAGGTGGTTTTCCAGCAACTGTTTAAAAAACCTCCATAAACTGTGTTTATGTGATGTGACAATCATTAGGGAGCCCGATGTGGTGGGATAATTTTTCAAATTCAAATGAGGCAGAGTTTTCAGGGTTTTGCAAAATTTCCCTCTCACATGGGGATGCATGAGTTGAGTCCCTTCCCTGTAAGGGAAGAGCCAGACACTGAATTATTTAGCACATTTGAGGACAGGAATTGAGAATAAATAGATTGCTTTTTAAAAATCCTTCTTTATCTGATTCAATAGAAAGTATCTCAAAGAGTCTGACTCACTGTCAATCGATCATGGTTATGCCTCATGCTCATGCCTCATCCCTCGTTCCTGATTTATTGCCCAAAGTTGTTTAACATGTTTTCATTTTCACCTTCACACATTCACTGGTGGAAGTGCTTCGAGAAGAATACCTGAGTTTTTCTAGTTTGAAAGATATGTATTTTTGATTAAAGAAACAGATACTTTCAGCAAAGTGTTATTCTTCAGGACGTCAGTAAATCACATGGAACTTTTCCTACCTTAGGTGCCTGAGCAGAAGCTGCTGCTCACAAAGCTTTCAGAAGAGACCAGCTCCTCATTCCAGACTGAAGTAAGATGAAAACACCCGTTTTTTCCTTGCTTAGTCAATTTTTGCTATTGTAATATCTCTGCTGGTTTCTACTTTTAACCTTTGAATGTGCCCACATTCCACAGGGTGTTTTTAATTATTATTGTTAGTACTAGTATTTTAACTGTTTTTCTGTTTCATTTTGATACGAAATGTGCAGATGAGAATGTGCACTTCTGATGAGAATGTGTAGTTTAATGGGCAAGTGGTTTTTCAACCTTATTTCTATGTTCAGGTTTTTATTTACCCCAAGGTATTCATTTCACTTGTGCTGATTTTCATAAAAACAACATCTGATTGTCACAGAGCTGGGGTCTGTAAAAACTGAGCCTCCCATTCCAGCAGAAAAAGACAAATCAGAGAACTCAAAAAAACCTATTATTTTTTTCATGCATTTAACAGAAGACTTTTTCATCTGTTTTTCCAGAGCAGAAAGAGTTTAGAGTTTATAGCTAAGAGGTGCAAAGTTTCTATCCCTGTTATTGAGACGATGATGACAAACTTTTGAAATAATTTAAAGGTGAAATAACTTAGTAGAGAGTGTGCAGTCCTTAAAACAAGCCATTCCTTTAGAATTTCCATATCAAAGTCCTACTGATCCTGATATAAATGTTCACTCAACATCAGCACCACTAGTGTAATAACTTTTTTTAATTAAAGCCTTCTTGCTGAAGAAATGGCAAAAAACATCAAAATATTCCTGACAGAGGTTATGCCTTTCATCGTTGGGGTGTTTTTTATGTCCCAAATATTTATTAATCAGTATAAAACATTTGGTCATAAATCTCACCCAGAGATGGGACTCAGTTCAGGTTGTTGCTGTGTCTCCAGAAGATAAAGTGGGAGAATATCTGCTTCAGGCTCCAATACTCTATAAAAACACTGTTTAAAAGGATGTTAACTACTTAGTCGTGGTTTTGAGGTAACAAGGCTTGTTCATTCAAAGCAGTAGAATATTTATGGTAAAAGTAAGTTTTATAACAAGGAAGAAGTTCTGAAAATGCATAGGTCACCTTTACTACAGATTGAGTAAACACCGAAGAATATAAAATGATGAATTATAGCATGAAAAACAAAACCTCTCTCTGATTAAAAATCTGTTAGTGTCACATAATTTTAAAGTCTATTTATAGATTTTTACAATATTTCTAAAGTGAAATATTTCAGCAATAAAACAATCCATCCCTCAGTGCATGTAAATTGCTGGAGCTTCACAGAAGCAATTACAGCAAGGCTGATTTACAGCAGTTTAATGTCTTGTCCCCTAAACCTGTAACACAAAGATTTGTTGTTTGATTTAATGTTTTTAAAAAGACTGAAGTTTTTGCTTCAGGTGGAACATTCTCTGCCATATCCTACTGACAGACCAAATTTGCAGAATGCTTTATCAAAGTTATAATTTGAGTATCGTGGAGCAGCTATACTCTACAAAATGGAAATAATGCCTTCAGTATTTAAGGAAGACTTTCTTCACACTTAGTCCAATCCAACACCTTCTTTGACGTGTATGTAAAAAGCAATTTTTAAAGGAACTTTCAAATATTTGAACTCCTTTTCTATTTCATTCTGCTGCCAAACAGCCAGTTTAGGCTGAGGTGGGTCCTTTAGTGTGGATACTGAGCTCACCTCACACACAAAACTCACAATCAGCTGGCTCTGTTTAAAGTCTGAGAGCAAGAAAATGTTTCTCATTGTGCATAAAACTAAGACATAAACATATCACACTAATGGGAAAGGTTTGGATTCTCCTCCTGTTTCCATTCTGTTAAATACGTTGATTTTTGAGTGAGTAGAAAAGAGAGATTTGGCTCAAAGTATGTTTAAAAAAACACATGTTACCATGTCACATAAAAGGAAGACAGCCACTGGGATTCTGTGTGTAGTTATTTTAAAGTCTAGCTAATTCTCACCTTATTTTAATCATATCTTTTTCCCCCCAAAATTTAAAAATATTTTACCTTTCTCCAGCATCCTCTTTTTATCATTCAACACAAAAAACCCATAAAAGTAACTAAGGAATTTGATTCTCTAGGAGAACAGCATAGTGCAACCATTAGAAAATGATCAAAATAAATAAAATAAGGTGGCAACAGGGAGAAACTTTCGGGTTTTTTTTCCTTTTTATTTTATAGTAGAGGAAACTTGTGTGCTTTCTGTAGCAGTAGCTGCTAAATTATTTCAGGCAGATATGTTAGAATGTCTCTTTAAAATTTAAGTGCCGTCTTGTACTTTGATATGCCCTCAAAATTGATCACAGTTGTGCTATAAAAGAGTTCTTGAGTAACCTGGCTGGTTTTTTTTTGCTGAGCATCAAGTCCTCCAGTGCTGTGCTCAGTGCAGGCATTAACCACTGTGGTTGGTGTGGTTTGTGCTGAGAAAATGCTACGAGGTGGTAGCAGTGAGATATCCCTCCCTCAGAAGGAAAGCCTTTCTTTAAACTAAGATTTGCACATTTACACTTTTGCAATCTGTCTTTGAATTTCACACTGCAGAACTGCCAGAGAATTTTTGGTGTCTGTTGCTTTTTGTATCCATGTTAAGATATGGGGCAAATTCACCCCAGTATCGCTCCAGTCTTATCCAGTCTTATTGCCCAAGCAATGGCAATCTGGTATACACTGGTATACACTCTCCCCAGCCCAGGGGTATTTATTTTTGGGATAAATACTCAGATTGTTTCACTATCACTTTATTGAAGGAGACACTGACTGAGATGCAAACTTAAAATTTGTGAGGTTCTTCATGAAGACAAAGCCTCATCTTGGGATCAGTAAGAAGCGCTTAATTAAAAAGGAAAAAAGATATTCATGCTTTTTATTATCTGTGAATTAGCAGATTAGGTAAAATGATATGATATGATATGATATGATATGATATGATATGATTGATATATATGATGACATGACATGAATTGCTTGGAGTCCCATCTAGCCAGATATTTATGTAGCTGTCCTCAGCTGGTCCCCTTGGTTCCCCTCCAAGAAATGAGCATCTCAAAACCTATATGGAAAAGAAAAGAAATGTGTCCTGACTTCAGACCCTGTCTTTTCTCCCTTATTTATCTCACCCTACTCTGATGAAGTCAGAGACTTCATCCAAAGGCTTGATCTTGCCTTTTATCAGTGCAACAGAAGTGTAAAGGTCATTTCTAAGGAAGGAGGACCAGATCTTTGCCCAAAGCAAGAAGCTTTAGTCTGTTGACTTGGAATAGAGCTGTCACATTTGACCTGGGGAGACTTGGGTTCCCCAGTTCATTACAACTGTTAATATTTTTATTTAAAAACAATTAATTTCATTTTCATGCCAAATATACCTGGGAAAGAGCACTTTCCTGGTGACAGATTTTATTTCAAATGTGGCTTATACTGATTAAGTGGAGGTCACTAAGTTCATTTTACTGAGGAACAAAAATGGATGAAGCAAGATCCTAAATGGTCAAAATCAATGCTTTATTTATTAAGATAAGCCCTAAAGCAAGGTTATCCACTAACTAATCATGTTTTTTATTCATATTTGTCTTTATGGTCTAACATTTGTGATAGCTTCATCAAAATACAGTTTTTAGAAAATGCATCTTGCTTGTCATTGTTTCACTGACATAGAGAACAAGCATGTTAGAATTTTATGAGAAAAATATTAACGTGTATGATGTTCCTAATACATATGAAGTTCACCAGAAATGAGGAGAGCCAGATTTGTGTTAAATGAAATACTATTAGTGGGTCTTACAGCAGGAGCAGTGAGGAATACCTCATAATTATGGTGTACACATCTGAGTGCAGCATACTTTGTTCTGGGGCTTAAGTAGGTAATTAGCATTTTGGTTATGGAGTCGTGAGTGATCTTAAATTGTGTTGGCCTCTGAAAATTGTCCTTACTTTTAGTGCTGGGTTGGATACTTCTGGAACAAGTCACTTGGAATTCCACTGGGCAGGATCACCTCTGCCACTGGCAGGGTGGAGGTGGCAATGGGAGACCAGCCAGGGGTGGGGAAGGAGGAGAGGAGAGAAAAGCTCTTGGGATGCTCCTGGGGGCACAGAGTGGAGGTAAACCCAGCACTTACACCTTCTACTGCCTGAGCATGGGGATTTCTGAGACTGGATGAGAGCAAGGAAAGCCTGTAATGAGGGAAAAGCGTGGAAGGTTAGGAAATAGCTGCAAGGTGGAATTTCTGCACTGGGCAGGTTCCCCCAGCCGTGGCTGTGCCGGAGCAGTGCTGCAGCATGGGTCGGTGCCCGAGCGTTGATTAACAGCAGAACTGTGCTTAATGCAGCACAGGTTAACACAGAGCCTTTCTTCAGGAGCGCCTCAGCAAGGCTGCCTGAGAAAGAGTGGGAGAAAAGGAGAGACCAATTCACAAAGCTCATTTAAACCGAGCGAGAAGCTTTGGAAAACAAGGATGTCTTCGTGCCTTTAACCATATTTACAGACCTGGCTGGTTTAATGGCATTCAGCAATAAATTCCATCGCCTTCGGGAGCAATTGATAAAGGTTCTGGTAACCGCCTGCTCCAATCTACTTTGGGGAATGTTAATAAACCAGTACCCAAGGACTCCTAGGTGCATGCCGTGGAATAGAGGGAGCTAAATGTCAGCTAATTAAGCAGAGCTGAGACCATGAAAGATCTTGTGAGTTAAAAGTTAAATATTAATATCGGTTTCAAACTTTATGAAAAGCTGGCTTAGTGGCAGGGAAGCAGAAGGGATATATATCCAGCATGTTCATGACATTTTCTATTTCTAGTTAACCTCGCAGCCGCATTGAAAACTAGCTGAAGTTTTCTTAAAGCAAATTCTAGAAGAGCAGCCAATAAGGAATTACAACAACCCTTGAGGTGACACAGACATTAATGAAGGAAGAACAAAAAAGATTTCAATATGGCAGTGTTTCTTAAATGGTAAGGGGAATAAAAAGAAAAAAAATCTTCCTTGTCATATTAAATGTGACATGAGCAAAAGGTGAGAGTTCAGAAAGCCTTGGTGCTTGGCAGGGCTGTATTTATCTGGCTGCACATGTTGATCTATTCTGAAAATTCCCGAGGCAAGGGCCAAGCTCCAGCCAGCACCAGCCTTGCAAAAGCACAGGAACAGTGCCTGGCTGCCACAGTTATCAGGGCCAGACACACCAAGTACACACAGGGTCAGCACCAGCCCCTTGCTGTTGATGGGGACCAAGGGTTGGGGTGTCATTTTCAGCATGACACTGGTGCTCATACAGAGTGAGAAAGTGAAGATGGAGCACTGTGCAAAATGTGTCACACAGCTCGCCTTGCCCAGGTTACCTTGAGCTGATCAGTTTTGTGTTTGGGTTTCATTATGGCTGTTGTTCATTAGGAGCTGTGTTGGAGGGGTGGCTCTCAGCCCTGGTCAGGATTGGGATCCCCTGTGCTCAGCCTTGCACAAGCAGCAGAGTTAATTCACCCAGTGCTTATCACACACCAGCTGATGCAGGATCACTGCTCCTTCATTAACACAGATGAGAATGGGCAGACATTAAACACCTTTGCCTTGCCATGGCCTGGTCTTAACCACATGGCCATGTCTTCTGGCCTCCACAAGGATGTTAAATTATTATAAGGTATTTGGGGACAAAAAAGATTGATTAAAAGCCTGTCGACTGATACCAAAGGAGATGGAGCCCCATCTCAACTTCTTTCCCTATGTAACCTATACCATGATGATTAAATATTCACATTTTCACTGCATTTAGCTGAGTTAGAGGTTTTCTGAGCTGTGCTCAGCTATGTTGGCCAGAAGCAGGACAGTGTGGTTGTGCACCCAGCCCACTGCTCTGCCCATTACAGCACACAAAGTGAACTGCAAAATATGATCCATTTCATCCAGCTAGATACTCCTGACTCTTCCAGAAAAAGAAGAATCAGTGCCATTGCTAATCTGTGAAATTTATGATTGATGGATGCAAAGAGAGCACCCCAGCAGTTGCATGAGCCTCTGGGTGAATTGGGCCTATATGGTTAAAGGGAGGGAGAAGCTGGAAATGTGCCTCCTGTGTGGCTTTGCTTATCAATATGCATCATGTGTGTCCTTCCCTCTGAATTCCCCCATTGCCAGTGAATTTCAGAATATAAAACTGAGCTATCTAGATTTGGAAGGTTTTATGGTTTCAGNTAGGGAGCAGAGACATCTAGCCACAACAAAGTATAATATAAAAAGTTTATATGGTCTTTGGGGCTTTTGGATTGATGGCAGAGCCTGCAGTACAGTTGAGAAAGGCTGGGATGCCTGCCTTCCTTCCTTCCTTCCTTCCTTCCTTCCTTCCTTCCTTCCTTCTCCCCTGTACCTAATCCCAGGCAGTGGTGCCAGCCCCCAGCCTGTGATGCTGCCTTTCCTAAAGGAGCTTCCCATATTTAAACCCCAACACTCACCTGGTACTTCAGCACTCACCTACCTGGAATGAGCTTTGACTCTGTTTCCCAGAGCCTTCCTGGCCATGCCATACCCACTTGGAAGCAAAGGGATTTGTGGTCACCTGGTGATGGCACAGCCTGGGGGATGGTAATGATACCTGAATCCCAGGGATTGTGGGAACACGTGAGGTTGGTTTTCTCAGGGTAACTTTGCTTTGTCTTTCAAAGACTTACCTTTAAATGACCAGGTAGGATCACAAAAGGAATTTCAATATGCTCGGTGTTTTCTGAGGCTGAGTTATGTTTCATATGGCAGCACATGGAAGGATGACAGTCAAGGTCATTCTGGGGACACTTGAGGGCAGTGAGAACATTTGGAAAGACGTAAACTAGGGCAGGTTGTGGTAGTGAGGCTTTCTGGTGTGATGGCATAGCGTAGTGCACAGGGAATTTCCTGTTTTGAGGTTGCCTCATCCTCCCAAAATGAGTGACCCTCACATTTGCACCATGTTCATTCTTCTCCTGTACAGTCAATCCTTAAGCTCTCAGGAAAGCCTCCTGTCTGCTGTGTCCCAGATTCGAAAGAGGGATGAATGTCTATCTGCCTGCAGCCCTTTCCCACACAGAACCTCTAAGGAATAGGAGAGTGAGATACTGAGAAAGGAATAGATATCTTCTCTCCATGATAAGAAGAATCTTTTTAGGTTAAGACTACTTCTCAGTGGGGATTTTGTCACCCGTGTGCATTCTGTCCAGAATGAATGCTCTGTAGAGGGTTTAAAAAGTACTGGAGGAGAACCTTGTAGTGCCCACATATGGAATAAGAGAGAGCTGCTCTCTCCTTAGTGGACACCAGATGGGATACAGTGCAGGTACGAGCAGGCACTCACCTCTGGCTGACTTTGCAAAGTCTCCATCATGGGAGAGGTTCCTCCATCCTCCTGTCCAATCTGTGTATTTGATTCCACCTGTTTTCCTTCTCCAAACAGTAAGGACAGATCTCATGTTTCTTGTTACATATTGGTACAAAACTTAATGTCATGACCTGCCTAATATCAGGGGGCTCCTGGAGCAATACAGTGAAGAAAATAACAAAGATTATCACAACCTCTGGCTGTTTCTCTTTGGAAAGGGTCTTCCATCTCTCCTGAAAAGCCTGTAAACACCTGTAAAGACCCTGATATGTCTAGGAAAGAAAGCCCTGCCCTTATGAAACTGAATGAATAGCTCCTTGATTCAGTTGAAGATGATGATAAAAAGACAAAACACAAATAGCTGAAGTCAGCTATCTGATCTTTCACCTTTCTGTGCAGATGAAAACACAGCTTCTTAACCTTTGAGCCCGTCAAACGATTTCTTGATGAGCTTCAGCAATGGCAACAAGACTTAAGCTGCCACAGTTCAAGGGAAGATTGCTCGAAAGCCTCTTTTATAGTTCACAGCTTTGGGTTTTAGTTCTGTGTGACAACAGTTTTTAATAAAATATTAGTTTACCTTGACTGGAAGCTGATTTGTCATGGCTGCATTCAGGAAGGCAGGTAGGTTCCACTTGCTTATCAGGGGTCTCAGCAGTGAGGTGGTGTCTGCATGGAAAATGCTGCACCTGCCCCATGGAGACCAAGACCTTGTCTTGACTGTGCAAGAAAATAGGAAGGGTGACTTCTAAGCTCGTGAAACACACTGGGAAAATTACCACAGAATTATAGAATGGGCTGGGTTGGAAGGGACCTTAAAGATCATCCAGTTCCCACCCTCTGCCACGGGCAGGGGCACCTTCCACTAGATCAGGTTGTTCAGAGCCACATCCAAGCTGAATTGTTGTCCAGACTCTTCCAGTTGCCACAAGCTGTAAGGAAGGAGTGATTGTACAACCTGTCCTTCTGGTCATTTATTTACAGGGTGACTCAAGGAAGAAAAGCATGTAGCTGAAGTTTTGTGGTACCTTGGATATAGCCAGAATTTTGCATACAGAATGTGGGCTGGAGCCACCAGCAGTGTTCTGAGATTCTGTTCAAATCCCCACAATGTGTTCCCATTTACAGCAATGCTTTCAGGATTTTAGGCTGTGTATAAGCCACAGGTTTGTATGGGAGGTCCTGTTTGGATGATGTTTGTGGGAACATCTCCAGAAGGTATCCAGAGCACCTTTCAGGTAGTGTGTACTCTCTTCCAGTTCCACAGACACTGGGAGAGGTTTAGGCTTGCTTTGTGATGTAGTACTTGCCTAAAAGTTTGATGTGCTTAATTCTCTTCTTGATGAGACTTATTTAATACCAGGAAAACTGCAGGGATTTGACTGAACTTACTATTCATGTTTCCAAAGGAGAAATGAACCCAATGTTTTGACATGATTACAGGGAAGAGTTTTTCTCATTGACTAATTGTCCAAATAATATTTCTGACAACAACTGTTTCTTCTACAAGAGTGTTACTCTTTGCCATACTTTAAATTTTGCTTCCATAAATCTGGATAGCAGAAATGAATGAACCTCAGTGGGACACAGATTTCATTTAAAGCACACCTCAAAAAATCTAAGCTTTTCTATTTCAAATGACTTTTTCATTGTTCTCTACTACCTGAAGGCAGTTCTAAGAGGTGCTCAGACAGAATATAGGAGTTGTCTTAGACTTTTTAAGAATGGGTGATTCTTGGAAAAGCTGGGTTGTATAGACACACATAAAGAGCTGAGATCTCCGTATAAAAGTTCATTAACAAATCAAGGCAACTCATCTAATATTTTGAGGTTTTCTTGCACAAGTTAAGAACAAATCAGCAGAGTTTTTTTCACTGCATGGACATTGTCCATATCAACAGAAACATCTTCCCATTTGTCTTCAAGTTTGCAGACCTAGAACAGTCTTTTCATCACCAGGTGCCATCTCTAGCAGTTCTTGGTCAGGATCACATCTTGGATCATGAATGAATTATACCTAGGATACACAGGTTATCTTTTTTTTTGTCTTTTTCATCTTTGTCCTCCTATAGAGGGAAAACATATGAAAAAAAACCTAGTTTTGTGAAGGAAAACACAAAGCTCTGCTGCAGAATAGCACAGCTTCCTGATAGACACAATCCTTCAGAAATCAGTAAGAGTGGGATTTTTTATCTTCAGTTCTGCTTTTTTTTGTGCCTCTGAGACCTGGAATCACAACACCCATCTCAACAGCCAGCTCTTCTGCTTCTTCTGTAGCAAACCTAGGACCACTCAGATCAGAAGAAACTTGTCCACAGAGACATCTGTAGCTTCAGAAGACCTGGATCCTTGGATCACAAAGAAAAGCTGTGAGTTGAATGGTGTCAGATAGGTGTGTCTGACAATGGAAGCACCAGCCTTTGACAGTACACAGCCCATTCTTTACTCCAAGGCTCACACACATCCAAAGGGCTCAAAGTTGGTCTCTATCTTCTCTACAAATGAAGACTCTGTGCCACTGTCCCTTCCAAATCAGTTGTGTCCTTCTGAGTGCTTGTGTCTTCTCCAGCACAGGCTCCAAAATCCCAGGGAGAAGCAGAAGGGGAAACCCTTGGGGAGGAGCCAGGCTGTGGAAAAGAAGAGAAAGGTTGAGGTAGAGTCAGGAAAGCTGAATAAAACCTAAGGGGTGAGGAAACAGGAGAATAAAGACAAGAGAGAGAAAAGATCTAGTGTGGATCAGGAGTTAGAGCAGGACTGCACAAGGCACAAGGGGTACCAAGAACTGGAAGGAGGAAAACCCATGTACCAGGCAAAATTAAGTACTATTGTTAATGTTTTTTTTTAAAGAATTACCTTTTAGAGGAACTTTTAATAAAAACAACTGAACAAACTAGCAAAGTTGTTCAAAACTAAGAAGGTGTTGAGAGTCCTTCCCCCAAACACTAAGTGCAAGTGGTACTGTAATCACTGCTGTGGAATGCAGGAAACACTGGGTTGCACTTCTTTTCCCCTCAAAGGTGAGAAAATTTATCTACCAAATCAAACAGAAACCAATATACCTAAAGGAAATTAAATAAAAGCTAAGTTGAAACCAGCTTGCAGGGAGAGAAGAGCAAAAACTAAGTTTATTGAAAAAAAGTAAGGCCAAAATGCAAACTCAAACAGGGATACCAGATGTCTGTTTTACAGACAGCCTGTGATGGAGATGGTGGTGAGTGTGCAGACCTGAGCAATGCCCTGACAGTGTTTTGTGCTGTGTCAACCTGCTGCAACATTCAGACCTCACCCCAAAGGTGACATGTTCCAAAACAGAGAGACTCTACAGAGACTCCAGCTGGCCCCAAAAAAGCCTGGCTGATGAAATGGATGAATTTTTGGGGAGCCTAATTTTGGGTCCTTCCCTCTGTGGGAAAAAGCTGAGCACAGAGGTGCTGGCCATGCCCAACCATCCCAATTTTGTATATTGGAAATATGTTTAGGAGCATCCCAAGTATGCTCCATAAAAGGATGGCTTTTATGCTGACCCATTTTCCCAGCACACCTCCCAAGAACCCCAAGTATCAAGGGGCAGTTCCAGGCATCCCCAGCATGGCATCCTATGTGATGGGAAGATCTTTAGCACTGAGGATTAGACCTCCTTCCTTTCTTAAGGCTTGTACCAATGTTTCTGAGGAGATGAGGAAGCCCTGAGTCCTGACAGGAGCAGGACAGGAAGAGCAGGTGGAAGGTGGGAGATGGGAGGAGAGCCTGCTCTGGAGGGAGCCAGGAGCTTTGTGGGGACACAGGTGACAATTTGCTCCTCCCTTGGGGACCATCTGGTTTGTCACATGCAGCCCACCCTCCACTTTTGAGTCTGGGGAGAGGAAGGCCTTTACCCTCCTCTTCACTCCATGCTAGAACCAATGGTGCTGCCTGAAGAACAGCAAATTTTCCTGTAAAATTTTCCCAGTTTTCCCAGCACCATGGATTGCTATACAGCCCCCCGGCTTCTCTCCTCTCCTCTCCTCTCCTCTCCTCTCCTCTCCTCCCAGCACAGCAGTTTCCCAGAGTCTTTGATGTGATGGCTGCAAGAAACCCACTGTCAGTCACACACAGCAGGTCTAGAGGTCTCACACTTATTCATTCTTGCCACAGCTCCAAGTCTTCATTTTCTTGCCCCAGGAAAGGTGTTTAATTATTTATTTGTGTTGGGCCCAGCTTGTAATACTTGGGTGCACACTACAAAGCAATGTGCAAAGAACCATTGCTGGCTGCCAGGACCCATCAGGCCTGGCTCACCCCAGGCCCCTGACAGGATAACTATCCCCATCGACTGCACATTAAGACACACATTAAGAAAAAAGAAAGGTGAGGTCCTCCGTGCTTGTAGCACTGTTGAAAGTAATGGAGCTGACATGCCTGGAAAAGTTAGTGCCTTCAGCAGAGATGTCCCCTGGGAGCTGGCTGGGGCTGGAGAATGAGGCTGGAGAATGGGGCTGGCTTTGCTGTCCCCAGCAGCCTCACTGGCACCTGGCCAGGACATCACAGGCATCACAGTGCCACCACATCAGCTGGTGGGCACCACAGTGTCCTGGTGCAGGAGGTAGGAGATGTTGGAATTCAAAATGTAAG
>VZTT01029774.1:4830-23166 GCA_013400855.1 Buphagus erythrorhynchus | reverse complement strand
GAATTAAATTGCCAGATTTTCTCTGTAAGTTCTCCAAAACATTCTGTTCCACAAACCTGGCAAATTTTTGTTGTCCAGCTGCTTTACTGAGCAGTATAAGGGTGCTCTCTATTGGTAAATACCCAAAAAAGTTGAATGACAGTCAAACAGCGACATTCATTCTCTTCTTCAAGTTTCTCGGTAAGTTTCCTGTTGGCTTTCTTTTTAATTGTTTCTGCACTATTTATGATACCATACCTTCCATTAAAAAATTAAAATTCAGCTTAAATAGAGTCTAGATGAAGTCTAAACTATTTTCATCCTTTCAATCAACAATATTGTCTCTGGTGTTCATTATGCCAAACAAACAAACAAAAAATCTTTTCCTTTTATTAGTATAGGAAAAATTTATTCTCAAATATCTGTCTATTCAAATTTCTGCCTCAATGAGCAGCTGTCCATCACACTGAAATAAAACTAAATTTTCACCACTATTGCAAATGGTAATTTCTTAGGGTTTGTTTGGTTTTTTTACTCAATACCATGTTTGTCCATGCACCAAGACAAGGGACTATGCAAGAACTTTTCCCATCAAAGTGCAAGGGTCAGCCATATGTGCTCAGAGTGGTGGGGGCTGCTTATAATTCATCCCTTGGTGAAATACAAATATCATTCATTCAATGCACCTCCGAAAACCTGATTTTTATTCCCCAAAGAAATAGTGATGAGAGGTCCATAGACTCAGTTCTTCCTCTAAGATGGGCATTCACAATCTCCTGGAATGTGCAGCTTGAATTTGTACTCAGTGTTGAAGTAGGAAAGGTTATTTTTTCTAATTTTGTCCACAAAGAATAGCCATATACTGAAAAACAGATCAGTCTGAGCAGGGGACAAATTACAATATCTTTGGAGTGTTGTTTTACTGGATAAGGTTGACTAAATGCATCTACTCTAAATGTAATTACAGCATAATTTTACAGCTTTTACCAACCTACTTGAAATTATTAGGCCTAATCTGTTATATGACACCATTTTATAATTTTCATTTTTCAAATAGAGTGGCTTCCTTATTTTAGTATTGTTAAATCTATTAGAATATGCAATATGCAATTAGGTATGATTCATTACTTATGCCCAGTACTTAATTTGAGACACATTTTCCAATACCATTTTCATGATAATGTATTTTCATTTCTCTAGTTTAGCTTGCTGTGGGACAGCTGTCAATTTATTCTCACTGCGCTCCAGTTTCATTGCTCCAAGCTTAAATGTCATGTGTCAGACTGACAACAAGGAAAGTTTAATGTACTTCTAAGTCTTACAAGCATACCTGGCAAATTACAACACAAAACTCTCATCAGGAAACCTGAGAAATCTCTAAAAAAATATATGTAATTCCTTTCAGCTTCTGTGTGTGTGTTTACTAAAAATAGTGGAGACAGAATAAAATTTAAGACATTTTACAAAGTGGAAAACTCCTTCGTACAGACAAACAACTTCTCTCTTGCCAGAAAGAAATTTCCCTCTGGAGATTTCAGATCTAGTCATCAAACATCATCCTCACTCTTCTATCTTGTATAACCTTTCTCTGCCAAAAGGATAATACAACTTCTGTTCATATCCTACCATGGACATCTGGAGACATGATCATCATAGTTGCATTATTTGCAGTTGTCATACAGACTGAGGCCCTCGAAGGTTAGATACTAGATAGAGGAACAAAACTCTTCTGTTTTTTATCCATGACTGACAGACACTGCAGAATAGTTCCTTTGTACAGTCATGTTAAAGTTTGTTGTTATGAACTCTTCAGCCAGAATTCCTGTTTCAGCTATAGTTATTTACAGTTGTTGCTGTCAAAACAAAGATTACATCATTTTACACCCATGTTTTACAAATTAGGTAGCCAGGACATCTGCAAAATGAAGGGTAAACTCATTTACTTTGGCAAAGGCTTTGATATCAACTGATAAAAGCAGTATCTGTATACAGTGTTCTTAGTGTACTGGCTAACAGCTCATATTTGGACAAGATGTACTGATTTCTGGGTACATTTTAAAAAGCATTTGTTTTTACTGGTTCCTGTTATGTTTTGGAATGCCTTTAAAGAGAAAGGTCATCCTTTCTTCACTAACCACTTTTTCTGAGGGAAAAAAACCACCACCACAAACCCCACAAATTTAATAGGAAATAGTTCTAAATATTTTTTTAGTATTGGTAGCTAAAAAATAGTTTCATTACACAGTTCAGATAGCCTTATCCCACATACTGAAATAAGTACCATGGTTAATGAAATCTAAATAGGTGATGGAAAGCTTTAGGACTATATGATTGTGCTCCTACAAAGCTCTAAGAAACAGAGCAATGGGAAATCATATTAAAGGTATGCAAAACATGAACACAAAAGCATGACCTAAAATAAATAAAAAGCAAAATAAAACTAAAGAACACAATTTGAATTTGAAGGCTTCAATGCAGAGCTCATTCTAATAATTTGTATTTTGACAAATTTCTCTTGCAAATCTTGAAAGAGAGTTATAAAAAGATGTCTTATGTAAAAGATGTTTCACAGGCAGTATATTAAATGATCCCTTCTGCAAAGTGTTTATAATTGTAAAAATCAACTCTGAAACTGAATATGAACAAATAGTCATCTGAATTTTTTTTGTCATGTCACATTGAGGCAAAGAGCACAAAGCACTGAGAAAAGGAAATGGGAATATTTCTGAGATTGTGCAAGAATGGACAAAATAGTGTGGTGTTCAAACCACAGTTGAAGTTTATTGGAGATCCACTTTCTTGAATGATTTCTGTAATTCTCAAATTACACTGGTCAAAGCTAGCTATTTTGCTTTTTATACATATTTTTGAAAATACAGTTTACACTGAGTACCTTTGTATGATATCCACATTTGCATCCACAGAAAACATTGATCTGCTTTCTAAACTTACAGCTTCTGGACAAGTCAGGAGAAAGAGCTTTGCTGACTAGCAAAGTGGGAGTCCAGCCTTTTGTCCCAACACTAGACAATGCAAGGTGAAGAGTGATAGCTGCACTCAGAGAACTGCACCACTTTCAAATTAACTGCCTTCATTCAAATACTGGCAACCAAAAATCCATGCGGTGGTGGTAAAGCAAATATTCTGGTTTAAAAAATTCTGCATCAAAAAGTTTGTGATATGGTTTAGCCAGAGCTTCCCTCTAAACTTCATACTGGACTGCACAGTTCTGCCTTCCACCTCCCCAAGTACACCTTCATATTTGATACTACCAATACAGTACACCAAAATGCTGATAGACAGCTATATCACAACCACTTCTCAGTTGGGAAAAAAACCCAAAACCCTCAGTCTGCAGCTGGACTGACACAATCATTCATCTGGACTAATAGAGTGTATTGTCACTATTTACCACACACCAAAAAGAATTTATGTAGCTGAGAGACAGAAAGCTTTCTGAATAATTTTATTGGACCCATGGTCTCTCTGATGAAGTATTATATTGGAGAAGCAAAGATAGTAAACAGAGGGCACTGAACAGAAGTATTTTGAGGATAAATTCTGCTCTTCTTCTAGGTGGCCCCTTTATTTCTGAGTTTTCCTGTGCCATAACCTGTCAACTTCCCAGAATCCAGATGAAATTCTACTGCAGAGAAGTTGTTAAGAGTTGAAAAGCCTATGTTAATAGGGATTAGAAGGGTGGCAGTAAAAATTATTAGCTTCACACACTTTTTGTATTCCTACTATTAGAAAGAGTCTAAACCCCCTTTATTTTTTCATTTCTACAAGCACAGAAAAATCCCTTGTTTCGATCAATGATATTGCAATCTAAATACTGCAAGAGACAAGAAAGGGGATACTACAAGAAAACAATGAAAAAAAGATAGCTTGATATGAAGATTTCAAGGACTATTGCAAACATGTAGAAACAAAACAAGAATTTTATGGAGGGATGCTTTGGGAATAGGAAAAGCCTCATAAGCTTCAAGAGCATGGGGAAAAGCTTAAAAAGAAAGACTGAAAAATTAGCAACAAGAAATGAAAGAAAACTCAGGTTTAATGAGGATATGAAGTAGTTCCTGGGATGAGAGTCAATACAGAAAATATGTATTGATGATAACAGAAGAAAAGCCACTTGGAAGCAGCAAGATACTTATGTACAGTATTAAGTATTCCTACTACTATTTTTTCCAGCCTACTACAGATACAGATAAGAATTGCAAAGTTTTATGGATTTACATTTTACTGAAGATTGAATATTTGAACTCATCCAGTATATTATGTTATTTCCAGCTTGACTTTGCAAAAAAAGCCCAAACTGGTTTATACTATGAATATTTATCACTATTCTATTTCACATAATATATACACAGGTTTATAGATAGGTTGGAATTCTTGCTAGTGAGTGAATTATATGGAATTTTACAGACTAGAATGCATATGTTCTACTTGTGAAATATTTCCTAGAAAGCAATAGTGAATATAAATTCATTTGAGATTTTTATCAGATATTGTGACTACTGTCATTCTATTGGCATACATGTTTCAGTGGCGAAACAGATAAATTTGGAATTAAAAATATTATCAATAATCCTCTTTCCACTGTCAGTATATATTTTCTTTAGTCAACTTTCTTCTTTGTCAATCAAGTTAAAACAATGACTCAAAATGAAGACATCTTGGCATATGTAACTATTATTTCTTCTATAATGTAGTACTCCCACTGGCTTTCATGGGAATTATGCATATGAAAAGACTGCATTATTAGGTTAGATTAAGAGAAGACATTTAGAAATACTTAACTCATCATACCACTTCAGAACCTAATATTTATAATGGTACTTAAGCCTGGAGCAATATAAACAAAAGTACAAAATAACTCCTGGAAATATACTATGGATGGATTTTTCTTAACATTTTGCAATGAAATTGAACAGAGTTAAAACTATTTTTCTTGCTTTTTGATATATGAACAAATAAAGAAATATGAATCAGATCACTCCAAAAGACTTGCAATACTCCTAAACCAGAGAAGTCACATGTCAATAAGAGGACTGTAAAAGGGTTACATTGCAAATATATGAACTAGATGTCTGTGTAACCACAAAGTTCATTAAAATTTTTCTTGGTATCCCCATGTCTTTTTTAACATATTAAACCTGATCCCCTGGAAGCATAGCAGCCATCTTTAACTCTTCAGACACATGATTTCCATTTTGACTTCATAAGTGTTGTTCTACTTCCATGCCATGACAATGCAAGGATAGCATGCACTATCTTCCTCTGACCCAGGAAAGATGTTAGGCCCTTCCTTTCTCTGAGCTAAAATTGAATGGACCTCTACTTTACTCTAACAGACTGAGTAGACAACAATTGGCCCTTTCCCAGATGCATGGTTCAGATGTAGAGTCAATCTTTTAGGCTAGTTAGAATGAGATAACTTCCTAAATGCTTCTTTTTTTTTTTAACCCAAAACATACTGCTGCACAGTTAACTCTGGACTGTAATTTTTGACTGCTAATAACACCCTTGCACTTTTGTCAAAAAGTGTTCTCACCTGCCTGTAACAGTGCCTCAAATTCAGATTGTCCAAACTGACTGGAAAAGTTCAGATTTTAACTTCTAGCCACTCATCTACTTTTTAACACAGGCACTGTTATAAAATTTTGACTCTGCAATAGTACTTCTACAACTTGAAACAATCCTCTGAGGATTCAACACTTCAGATATTCTTTACAGTTTGATAGCTCACATCTGGACATCACTAATCAGGTCAGTCACAGGTACTTATCTTGTGAGACAAGGATATTGGAAACAATATCCATGAAGACTCCTGCTAGAAGCATAAATCCTTGAATTAAAAACCTGTTAAAACACATGCTGCTCCTTTTCCAATTATACTGTAGATACCCTAGACTGTATCCTGGGTTAACACATGTCTTTGTACCCACCACGTGGAAGTCATTGTGTTAAAATTTTCTTAGGGAAACTAGATTTTCTTAAGAAGTGACAAACCACAATTCATTAAGTGAAAATATAGACCTTATATGGCATTTGAAATCACATCTAAGTCCAGAACACTAGATTTCAAGAAACTAGAAATAATGAGAATCCAGAGCACAGCAACAAGAATTACAGAAATACAAGAAAAATATTAGTTTTTTTCTATACAGAAGAAAACAAAAACCAGGGATTGCTTAAAAGAATAACACAGTGGAAATATGACTGAGAATCTCAAATATGTAAGAGTCTGGAGCAAAGAGGAAAGTAAAAATTCCTGTAGCTACTCACTAACAAAAGCTAAAGGGTTCAACTAATTTACTTTTAGCAGGTTAAGTTTAAGATCAGAAAGCACAAAAAAACCACGTTCTAATGGGAAGAACTAGTAAAATGCTGGAATAGATAACTTACTTAGGTAAGTAATCATAACAAATCTTTAGGCAGACAGGCAAGTGCTCACTTAAAAAGACAACTTTTATTGATTGTGGCTTTGGAGGAAGAGTGAGGGGACAGGTCTGATCCTTTTTGGGAATAAGTTTCAATTGTATTATTCCATGCTGAAGTGACTGAAGAAATGTAGCCATGTAGTGACCCACTTGCTCTGAGATCTTGACTTGGAATGAAAGTCTTTTTCTGGAAAAGACCAAATCAAGTTCTTCATGTATGCAATCACTTGGATTCTGATACAATCTATGAATCACCTAGCTACATTGATCCAATCTGCAGCTTCTTTATTCATTCAGTTTAATGATAACAACTTTCAGGGCTGGACTATATACAACCCATATCTGATCCAGCCATAGGATAAAGCATTTTGCTTGCTAAGAGGAATTACTTAGTAATATGTCCCATGGCCCTGAGGCCAGACAACACCAGCAACAGCTGCTAATAACACTGAATTCCAGATGTAGACTCTGATGAAAAATTTAAAGGAATTAGTTTTACAATATTTTGGTTTAAAAATCTAGATATACTTCAAATTCTTATTCTCTACTTTACTATTAAGTTGAGATCTTTAGTGTTTTGTTTGTTTTTAATTTAAGCCTAAAACTTTTTACTGGCAGATCAACTTTAGAATCACAATCCTGTACAAAGGCCACAAGTCTTTGGAAAGTTAACACTAAGTAAAGAACCTTCTCGAGTCAGTTATTTTGTTTCCAATAAAAATGTCTGATTAATGGGAGAACACAGGACAAATGTAGAGCTCCCAGTCTGATTAGCAATTAAGTATGGAAAAACTATCATTTTCCAGCTTCATATCAATACTCTTGCCTATTATTCTATAATAAGCAGCATGTAGAAAAGCAGGAAAGTTACATAGCCATACTTATTCCCTACATTTAAATCACTTGATCTAAGACCATGTAAATGATCCAAGGAAAAAAGAACAAACCTGCATCACAGTTCATCTTTTGGATGGTGAGAACTAAACTATTAGAAAATAAAGTTTTTAAAAGATATAAAGACCATGACAGCTGAAATAGGTACACCAGCAATACAGCGAGTATCAGGTGTTCTCAAAGTTTCTACACATAACAAAGTAGCTCCCATTCAAAACATCGTAATTTGACCAAGTTACGAACGCCAGTGCTTCAAATGAAATCCTTTAAAATACATCTCACCTATAAATGATTGCTCTCTGATAGCGTGTACATTACTGCCCTTTTCACAACCCTTACACAGAGGCACCAAACGCAGCTCCGCCTCCACCCTCCGATCAGTGAAGTTGCCAAGCACACGGTCCCGGAGTGAAACGAGCCCCCGGGTCGCCCCTTCGGGCTGTCCGCGGCGTACTCACCATGGCGGGCAAGTTCGAAGACTTTCTTCCCCTCCCCCTGCACCTACGCACAATGAGGGAGAATGGAGAGCAGTTTCAGCATTAAATTTGAACTTCCCTGCTTTTGTTAGCATGAGTCACCACCTTAACATTATCTCAGCTGTAGACTTTTATCTGTGAATATCTAAGCCCCGTCTTGTGGAAAACTAATTACTGAGCCACTGAGAGGCTTCATAATGTCCTGCATTTAAGTCCTGAACATCATACATAATGCATAGGAAGCAGTCGCTGCACTCTGATTACAGAACACTGTCATTAAGAGAGCAAATTAAAGATGTGAATAATTCACTGGCTGAGCTTATTGTCAGTGCTGCATTGTGAAATTAGAATTTCTAATAAGTACTGCAATTTTTTTAACCCAATTAACACAGAGAACATCTTGAGTCTGATTAGTACAATAAAAATTATTACCTTATTCTTTTGCTTCACAACAGCCAAATTAAATACTGTACTTAATTATGCAGCATTCATCGCTTCTGTGCTAGAAATAATAATAATAAAAAATTCTCACTATCGCTTTAATAAGACTTCCAATATTTAGAGTGCAACTGAAAAATAGAGCATATGAATCTCCTGCACAATTTCTTATCACAAAGTTACTGGCTTTTTTTTTTTACAGACTTTGAAAA
This sequence comes from Buphagus erythrorhynchus, assembly GCA_013400855.1. Taxonomy (NCBI): domain Eukaryota; kingdom Metazoa; phylum Chordata; class Aves; order Passeriformes; family Sturnidae; genus Buphagus; species Buphagus erythrorhynchus. The sequence goes on along the minus strand of VZTT01029774.1, from coordinate 14,721 downwards.
TAGGGTTTAATATCAGCAGCCGACCATGATGTCACTGCTGAAGTCTTCTCTGGAAACAAAAAGGTATTAAAAAAAATCCCACGAAACGACCCTTCTGAACAAGCTCTGAATATATATTGTGAATTAACTTTCTCTGGGTTGATGTTAAGGTAGAAAAAAAAAAAAGCATTACCACTCACTGCCTTGAAATCGAATACACAGATACACAAACATAGAAACATGTACACACACACACATATAGGTTGTTTCAGAAAAGACGCTTGGGAAATATACTAGGAAAAAGACGGAGCTGGATCAGCTCTCTTACCTCAGTTCCCTCCTGGCACGGGATAGATAACATCCTTTCATCCCAGAAAGGAGAAAAGTCCGATTCAACATCCAGCGTGTTGATTTTTCCCCACACGATGCCTGCTGCCATGTTAAATAAAGAAAATGATCACTGAGGATGCAGCTTTTGTCTCCAAATATTTGAATACTGCCTTTTAGTGACAAGGACCCCGGGAACCTTCGCACATCTGGCAGCAGACACCACTGGCTGCAGCTGCTGCAATGGGATTTTTCTTCAACCCTATTTAATTTCCAGCTCCTTTTTCTTCCCCATCCTGAGGAAGTTTAATCACCAAGCATGGCTGGGGAAGAAAAAAAGATGGGGAAAAAAAAAAAAAACAAGAAAAGGAGGCATTGCAATCATAAGCTTTCTTGGTTTTGTCCTAGAGACAGGGACTGCAGCAACCACCTTGCATCTTTGTCTAGTTATTTTAGCATGTGCGTGCAAGAGGAGAGGAAAAAAAAGACTGAAAATTATTCAGGCATAATGCAATAGACATAAAGAGACAAAAAGACAAGGAGAGAAAGAGAGGGGAAGAGAAAGAGGGAGAGTGAGGGAGGGAGAGGAAACAGAAAGACTAAGAGAGGGAGAGGGGGCTGTCAGTGCAGATAAATCTGCATATGGAAATCAGGGTTATCCTGGGTACAGTTTTATTTAACCATGATGTACTGTTTTTTTAATTAGACAGGAATTTAAAGAAGGAAATGAGAGATTCTTACAGACACAGGAGCAAACGAAGCATTTTAAATCACAGCAAAGCTTTCAGAGCAAGCTGTAGAAGCAACAGCAAAACTTTTTATAGCAACTTTCTTACTAGAAGGAAGTTTCGTGCACTGCTGCAGTTTTGCACCCAAAATCCAGGCAAAACTGGAAAAGCATTCATTTTGAAATTGAATCAAACCATGGCAATCCAAAATAATACAACACTTTAAAAAAAAAAGACCCAGAGGCCATTAGGTGCACACTATGCACTTTAAGTTAAGTTATGCCAGGCACAGGATTTTAGGACTTTTGTCCTGGCCCCCATTCTATGGTGACTGTGACACCCAATGGAGATGCTGCAGTAAATATGGGAGTGATACGTAGCTTGAATTTCAAACACACTAAACATCCCTTCCCAAGCTTGATGAGAATTGTGAGTGTTTGGGGATATGAGCATTATCTGACAGACATAGGAAGGCTGGATCTGTATCTATAAGGCATCAGAAAAGACCAGGAGAACCTCATGCCCATCTCTGGGAGGGAGCATGGGAATGAGTGAACTGAGGAGGCTGAAGAGAAGGGAAATGAGATTCAGGTTAAGTCTAGACAAGAAAGACACTAGAGAACGGTAGGGGATAGCTGCAGTTCAAGGGAGTTTACAGGAAAGGTGGGGCAAGACTATTTATAACAGCATGTAGCGACAGGCCAAGGGGGAATGGGTTCACCTTGAAAGAGAGGAGGTTTAGATTAGGTATTAGAAAAAGAATCTGTACTGCGAGGGTGGTGAGGCACTGGAACAGGTTGAACAACGATGTTGTGGATGCCCCATCCCTGGAGGGGTTCTAGCCCAGGCTGGATGAGGCTCTGAACGCCCTGGTGTAGTTGAAGCCACCACAAGAGGGTTGGAAGTAAATGATCTTTAAGGTCCCTTCCAACCCAAGCCATTCTACGATTCCATGATTCTGCGAGCACAAGGGAGGCAGCTGAACAGCAGCGCCCAAGATGGTGGCGCTCAGGTGCGAGGCGTCCACAAACCACTTGCGGCGGCTGGTCCGCCAAGGGACGCCCAGCCAAGCAGGAAAACCCGGCGGCCCGTCAGCCCTGGGAGGAGCGGCGGGCGGCGCTTCGCCCTGGGGTGGGCGGGGCGGGACGGGGAGAGGAAGGGGAGAGGGAAGCGGAGAGGAAAGGGGAGAGGAAAGGGGAGAGGCAGGGCGAGAGAGTGGGCGGGAGCCGGGGAGGAGCGGCCGGCGGCCAATGGGCGCCTTGGCGCCTGCGCAGTGCGCGGGCGGCGGCGGCGCGCGGGCCGTACGGAAAGGGCCCGGNAGTCCCTCCGGAGTCCCTCCGGAGTCCCTCTGCGGCCCGCCCGGGGCTGGCCCGCCCGGGAAGTGCCTCCGGGCAGAGGCAGAGGGCGGCGGCGCGGGGCCGAGGCGTTACGCGTGCGGGTCGTGTTCGTGGGCGCGCTCCGGCGGCCCACCGTGCTGCTCCCGGCGCTTTGCAGCTCCTGCCCGCGGATTGCAGCCGCCTGGAAGGTTCTGCTTGGAGGACAAGGAGGTTGAGGTGCTTAAAGTCCTTAATTGCTTCCGCTGCATCAGGGATGCGGTAGACAAGTGCGGAACTGGTGGGAGTTATGGCCGGGAAGAGCTGCCCTCTTATGTAACTGCTCCCCCATGGTTTTCTATAGTATGGGGCGATTTTGATACCTGAACCGAACAGGCTTTCCTCAGGAGCTCTTGGAGTTGAGAGCATTCCCTTCAGCTGCTCACCAGCTGTGCCAACACCCCTACATAGGGTCCTGGTGTAAAGCCCAGAAGTCGTTCTTTCCCTACTTGGACAGCCGCCTGCTCCGCAGGAATGTGAATGGGTGTGAGAAAGTAGAACAGAAACTGGTTTTCTTCTTTTTTCCTTGACCTTATTTTTTAGTTAAGCTTCTTTATTACCAGCCTCTAGCCATGGTGCATACTAATTTCTGCAAGAACCATATCAAAATCTACCAGAAAGGAAGTTGAAATCTTTAATTTAGAGTTTTAATTATATTGTTTGCATATTTTTATAGGACTCTGACACGTTACGTAGTTCCGCTCTTTCAGTATATTGTATAAAATATGAATACACTAATATTAACTGTACAGTGAACTTCTTTTGGACATAGTAACCCTTCTATGGCTTTGTTTGTCTTTTTTCAGATTCCTAGGTAGTTAGATTTCTTTTAATATTGGGAGCTTGCAATACATGATGTACTTCCATACCATAGCTACTCTGGTCATAAAATGAAGTGTTGCTGGAAGTGCCTTTGTAATGCATTCTGGCGTCGTGTTATAACCTACTACTGCTAGTCTAACCTCATCACTAATTAATTTAGAGAGCTAAACCAAAAGAAAATGTACCAGTCTGGGGTTTTTTTTAAGTCACCAATGTGTCTTTTTGAACAGGTCCTGTTCAGTGAGGAAGATGTGATTGCACAAAGTGGCAGAATTGTGTGACAGGGCATGTGACCATGATTTTCCTTGGTGGTGTCTCTCAGCTTTTACTTCAGTGTTACAGTTGGTCAGATCTGTGTCCTCACTTGAGCTGAAGGATGATGTGGAGTTGTAACAATGAGAAATTTATTTGAAGAAATGCAATGAGTATTTTTGTATTTATCTATTTATTTTCTGGGCCAGGTGAAAACAATGGAGGATGACTTTGGGGCTTCCTCCACATCCCCATTTCTCACTGAAAGCTTGGAGCTGGTGATGGAAGTGGAGAATGAGACCTTAGGGCCATCTTGCTTTTCTTGTGCTTTTGACAGCCAAAATGGAGGAAGAAGGTTCTCTGCAGAGTCTTATTTAGCAAGTGGGTCTCTTAAGAGGTATGGGATTTTTTTGAATTACAAATATAAATGTCTTCTATTTTATTTTATTTTATTTTCACTTTAGTTATTTTCACTCATGTTTGGTGCCTTTGAATGCTGACAGGTTTCCTAATCATTTGTTCTTCAGCTCTTCTGATCCTGAAATCAACTTGGTGATGCCAAATTGGGAAGGGCTGTTGTGTTGATAAATAGCTTTGAAAAGTGCTCTTGATGTAGTTCCTAACTTTCTGAACTTACTTCTAAGATACTGTAATAAACGTTTACAAGCCTGTTAGGATAATTCACAACTGGCCTGTTGGGTAGCAGCAGCTGAGATCACTTAAGTTTCTGAGGAGGCTTCAGCACTGCTTTTCCCAGTCATGTGCTCTATTAAATGCTGCCCATCTTTCTCCCTTTTCCACTCTGCCTGGTTTCTGCAGATTGCTGAGGCTGGTCCTAGTAGCTCTAAGACCATCTTTCTCAAAGCTTCACCCTTACATGCAGTCTGGATTTAAGGTTCTGAAGTCATAGGCATAGCAAATAAGTATTTTCTGTGAGATTTTAGAACGTTACTTTGGTTTAGTTGTTATTTGCCTTATTGTCTGTCATTCAGCTTAGTTTTCTGTGCTGTTTGCTCATCTTACAGGGGTTGTCATGTTTTTCCTACAAAAGCCTAGTCTTGCTGTCTGTCTGTCCTCCTGCCAGGCTTCATATTTTGTGTTGTTACTTTTTTTTCCACAGTGTTTTCTGTAAGGGCTTAAGGAGGGTTCCACTGCACCTCCCCCTTTCTCTGCATTATTTATCATATATTTAAGTTGCATCACAGCATGTTCATTCAAACTTACGTCAAGTAGATGATTGAGGGATCCTGTATCTACATGAATGTGTGAATGAAGTTGTGGATTCCACATTGACAAAGGAACATTTCACTTGAAATAGTTTCTGTCATTAAAACTCACTGAGGAGCTTGTATTTAGACAGGTCACTGTAGTTGTAATAACACTGTTCTTCTGCTGTGTATTTATGTTGTCCACCTGGATTGCAAAGTCCTAGAAAAGCCTCCATGTGACAGACTCTTCTGTCTTTGTTGCTTGAAACTGGAGTAGCTGGATTTAATTGATAGAGGCTTCAAAACAGTCCAGTGTTCAAGAAGTTACCAAGTGAACTAAGGTGTCATGGGAGGCTGAGCCAATTATTCAGCAGATTCTCTTTTTGCCTCTGAAAATGAAATTGGAAATAGTGCATAGTTCAAGCAGAATATGAATTTGGTGTGTAATGTAATGGAAACTAAAGTGCTTGCCTGGTATATATTTTTAATTTTTAAAATAAATATTTTTATAATAGAATATTATAGAATTGAGCTTCATCTGTGTGGAATTATTTTATGAAAGGCAGTGGGAAAAATCTGAAATAATTTACTGTGCTGTCATGCAGTTTGCTGTAATTTTTTTTTAATACATGTTAATGAAACATTTTTATTTGCACAATTATATTTTTTTAGTAACACAGGCGTCTGATTTTCGCCACTTTGAGTAAAATGGGAATTCTGGTATTATTTAATTTTTCTTTAGCAAGAGCAAAGGGTAATTATGGCCTAGTGTTAGCTTAAGTTATAATGACAAGGTCCAATTTTTACCCTTATCTGTTCATCTGCTGAAAAGTGTGTTTTTAGCAGTGTGTTCAGTATAAATATTATTAATTTATGCAAACAAACAAATGCATGTTCTAGCATTAATTACTGGGTATGTAGTGGTGCTTTGAGACAGATCCCAAACATACAGAGCAGTATGATATCTTACATAGCAGCCGCAGTCTGTATGTCTCAGCCCATTTGTAAGTATGAAAATACTTCAAGAGGGGTTACCTGTTAATTTTTGTTTCCAAAATATACTGTGACCTGTGACTATATCCTGGTTTTATGCTTTTGAAGGTAAGAATTGTCATATTTTTATAGATCATATTGCTCTAAAAGGTACAACTGGCTTTGAGACATCCATCATGTACATGTTGCTGATATATTCAGAAAGTATTGGCAGTACATAAGCCAGCTGTAGATATTGTACTCCATAGATCTGTTGCTGGAAAATGTATGACTGTTGTTGGCTCTGTTTTGCAGGGTTTTGCTGAGACTAGATCCTTCTCCAAATGAGTATGAAGAAAATACAGTGGAATTGTTTGGCTTTCAGTGGGTTACTGAAACGGCATTAGTTGAATCCTGTGGATTTCTCTTTGGATTACTTAGGTATGATAACATAGTGTTTTATAATTAATCCACATCTGTAATTATACCTACTGTAAGGGTGTAACAAACTTCTCACATTTTTAAAAGTAACATCATCAAAGACTGTGGGCTGTGCAAGGCATCTAAAAAAGATTAATGCTGTCTGTTTAATGCTCCAGTAAGTGATGGATAAGACACAGATGGAATTGCAGGAAGAAGTACATTGTGTCACGGATTCTTAATATTATGTGACTTATTATTAAGTTTCTAAGTAGTGTGATGCATATCTGAGGCATCACCAGATAAAAAAAATTAAGTATAGTTATTACAACAGAGTGTTGGGGTTAATTTAGAAGGCTCTAGCTTCAGAATTATATGAATAGACTATGTAAGATTTCCTTGAATGAGATTGTGCTACCCGTATAATTGAAGTTGTCTTTTGAAGATTTTTAGTCCTTTTCTGTGCACAAAGGAAAGTGGAGGTTAAAAATCAAATACTATAAATGCTGGATGCAGTGCTTTCTTCAATTGTTTGGATTAGGATAGCTTCAGCAATCTCTTCAGATACAGTTACTCAGTGTTTGACTAATTCAGTGTAGATGCTTAATCTGGTCAATGCAAATACACAGATCACTGATAATCCTCTTTGCTACTGATAATCCTTAGGATGTACAGCACATACAGAGAGTGGATGGGAGAGGAGCTTTTGTATGATTTCACAAATATATGCGATGTATTCCATTGTTCCTTTCATTGCAGTGGATTCTCCCATCCCTTTGACCAAAGGCATGATGTGCAACATGATTAATAGGGTCTGGCTTATTGGAACATGATGACATAGATGACTGGAAGCATATTAAAACTACTATTATTTAGCTTTGTTTGTTTTATGCAAGTTTTGACCTCACTGTGTTTTTAAAAACACCCCAAAGTGAAGGGGGAGATAGGAGTATAACTAAGTTAAAAGTTTCAGCGTTTAGTCTGATTTTTTTCAACTGTTCATTACCATAAAATCACTGGGTAGTGATGCAGGAATGTTGAATTAAATGGCTATTTTTAAAGTTTTTTTTTTCCTGTAATTGCTCTGTAATTGTAACAGAGATGAACATAAGTCATAATGTATTTTATTATGGTTTTTAAGTTATTCAAGCTGTACATTCTTTCAAACCTACTGACGTGGTAGGAATAATGGATTTCAGCTAACTTTTGCCTGAGTGTTTGGTTGCTAAGTTGTCTTTTGGTGTGACAAGTACCTCTGCAAAGACATTCAGTTCATTTGTTCAGTCAAAAAATGAAACAGTTTCATTTATAGACCAGTTGCCACCTGAAAGTAGAAAAGCTCCTTTTTCCATTGTGGAAATTGAATGTTACAATATATGTAACAAAAAAGTTACAATAGCTTTTGGGGATAGGGTGGCTGTAAATAGTTAAATTTATAAAGTATAGTTAATATCTATGTTTAAATATATGCTTAAGAAAGGTAGTCTCTTTTAATGTCTGATATTTTACTTAATATTGTAATATAAAATTATTTACAATTTTTGAATGTTGTTATAAAAGTATACTGCAGAACTGCAAGTTAAAATACTCGTTGCACGGTAAAAATTCTTAGTTATGGGTTTTCATGTAATAGAAGTGTGAGTTAAAGTGAATGAGACTATGTAACCATTTAAGTGGATATATTAAGGTAATATATCTTTGATAAATAAACACAAGTACCAGTTTAACTGTCAGATTGTGTTTGTAAATCAAATGATTTAATGATTAACAGCCATGAGGATCAATCCTTGAGGTACAAATGCAAATTGAATTTAAAATGATTTATTTAAATGATATTTTTGTTATGTTTCTTGTGCCCAGTTTCCACTTTAATTTTATCAGCCCACAATATTCTGTCTTTGTTAACTCACTGGAGAGTCTTTTTCTTTTTTTTTATCTGTGTGGCTTCTTTCTGGTACTTTCCTTCTCTAAACTCCCCAACAGCCCTGTCTCATAAAGCCCTCGTGCTTTAGACTTCCTTCCTTTTTACATGGTTAAAATCCTTGAAAAATCCAGGCAGAAATTCATCTTTGATTTCAAAACAAACAAAAAACTCTACAACCCACCTAAATAAGGGAAATGTAGCTGACATGGCTTTATCCAAAAAAGCAAGAAAGAGCTAAGGGAGATAATTTTACTCTGTGTTTTCACTTTAATATGCAAGTTATAACCTGTAGTTTTGTGTCCTTTCGATGTTTCTTGTGTATTTTAAATGCTTCCTAGTTTTCAGGGTTTTTTTCTTAAGAACATTTGATTTGTGTTAGATCCAAGTAGCCTATTTTAGAATCCTTCAGTAGTTATTGCTTTGACTGTATAAGAAATGAGGCAGAGAGCTCCTTTCTCAATTTATGCAGCATTTTCTTTCAAAAGTCTGTCTGACACAGTTGTGCTTTTCATATATTCAGTTTAGTACTGCTTTATCTCTGTGGAGATTGTACTGGAAGAGCACTTGCAAATAGCAGTTGTTGCAGAATATGGCGAGTATTTACGTATATTACAGCTTTTTTTAAAATATTCATTTGCAGTGGCACTTAGCTTCTTTAAAAAGTTCTCTTTCCTCTCCAAAACTGAACTGAGCATTAACTTTTCTAAAGACACCCCCTTTTACTCTACTGTATTTGTTGCTGTTTATGCTTTGTGCTGGAGTTCTGGAGCTGACCACCCTAAGCAGGAAGTGGGAGAAGCAGCTGACAGGATGTGCTAATGCACATTCACAAGTGGATTAATTTAGTGTGTGCTGAGTGTATGCCATGAGGGCTAACTTTTAGGTTTATTCTGTAGTCAAATATGAAGTTGAGTTATGCTTGTGGAAAGATCACTTGCAGGGAATGGCTTTGGGGGGATTTTGTCTGTATTGTTGTTTTTTGCCTTCCCAATATTTAGCCAATTGTTGTAGGTTTTTTTTGTTGTTGTTGTTATTGTGTTTAATGACTTATAAACATGCAAAAATTCTATTCAATATCATCCCTTCACACTTGGATATGTCCATTGCTTTCCACTGAAACTCTTTTCTAAGTTACATTTCTGTAAACTTTTTCAGAACTACAAAGCAAGAAACACCTCTTACCTTTCTCTGTTCTATTTTGAGCTTACTAAAGCGGAATCAACCAATTTATACCTATAAGAATACCATAAATCTTTGTATTTCTTTAATCAGGCAACAGATACACAAACTGGAAAACCTAATACAAATGAGTTCATCTGATTTTGGTAAGTTTTATGAATTTAATTTGGCATTGCAATGGGCAACTGACTACCCTTCATTAAAGAAGTAAATTCTCACAGATCACACTTGTGCTTTGACTCTTGACCACGGGATTTGGGAGTGTGCCTCAGAGCAGCATATAAGCAGCATAAAACTGCAGTAAGAGTAGAAATATAGGCAACCAAATGAACTAAGATAGTAGGGAAATACATAGTGAAAATGTTGGGAGTCAGTTTGGAACCAGATTTGCCTGTATGGCAGATGCACAGGGCAATCTTTACTGACTTTAGTGGGGCATTTTGCATTAATTTGACTTAAAGTGTCACCCCTAGAGCAGAATTTGGCAAAACTGTTAACTCTTTTAGTTAAATCCAGAAAATTTAATCAAACATCCCAACAATTATTTTAGTTACAAAGGTAGTAGCTTGGAATTTTTTTCAGTTTTCCATTGGCTTACATTTAAAAAAGTTAGTTAGTTAGTTTAGAGTTACTTACCAACTTAATTTATCTTTGCAGTAGGATCGATCAAATGAGATCACTACAAAATGCTTTATTTCAATTAAATA
>VZTT01029762.1:10907-23842 GCA_013400855.1 Buphagus erythrorhynchus | reverse complement strand
GGGGCAAGTAATTTCCAATCTGCTTCAGTGTTCCCATCCACACAATGGAGATAATTCCAGCCACGCAACTGCAGAGTTAGCAAGACACGCTCAGTTTGGAGTCTGATAAAGGTCTGAGAGGTGGCTGAGGATGTGCAGCCTGCCCAAACAACACTGTCAAGTTCTTTGAGCTTATTTTAGGTATCTAAATAAATACATCTGCCTGCTAAAAGCAGGAGAACAAGAGCACTTGCAGCTTCACAGAAGCTAGCCTAGTGATACATGAAGTGAAAACTCCAAAGGAACTTTGGGAGGCCTTCAAAATGATGTCCTCAAGTTTCTCAGTGCATTCCAGTACACACTGGAAAATCCTGCTAGAAAAATCATTACACATACATTCTCAGATACAGCCATGTAACTGAAGGCTAAGAGACACATTTCAGCAGTTGCAGTTTTCCTATCTACCAAAATCATGAGACCACTTCTCTGGATTCATTGCCATTTTCTGGCATTTTAAGTCTAGTTTGTGGGAAATATTCTCAAGAAGCAGGGCTGAAATGGAACAGGGCATTAATAAACAAAAATTCTGTTTAATTCTGGCTGTGTATCTGCAGATACAAAAGCCCTTTAATTTCATGGTCAGTTCCACATACCCAAATAGGTGAGTTTGATTTGTCTAATAGTGAAAATAATCCAGGTCTGTCTGTTTATTTTAAGAGAAATACTATTTGGGGTTTTTTCTGTGAATGACTCTCTTGCATAGAGCTGGGTTTTCCTTGAATGAGACAAAATAAAATCCAAGCAGAGATACAGAGGGTACAAATCTAAGGAGCACAGATGTTAACCATGGTTAACATCTGAACATCCCCATCAACTTCAGTCACACAATTCTGCCAGCACTCAAAGTAAATGCTATTATAGAGCCCAGGAAAAAAAACAAATAGTAACAGTAAGGATACTTTTTTCTTCCAATTTAGTTTTAAACAAGTACTTCTTATCCAAGGAGTCAGGACCCTTTTGGCAAGACCACCACAGAGGAAATCTCAATGCTCAGTTCACTGCAACCCTGCTTTGAAAGGGCCAATGCCCTCTGTCATCCTCTTGTAACAGATGCTCTCTGAGCTCTTGCGACCAAGCAAAACGCCACCTTCTGACATCCTCTGTGGAGAAGGTAAGAAGACTAATGTAGCTAAACATTTCACTCAGTTTTTCTCTTTCTAACCTAGTGTTAGCTTAGTTAGTGTGCATCTGTGTGCACATATACACACATAATTATCTGAAAAACTCTTACAAAAGTAAGTAAGCCAGACTAAATTTAATTTTGGACTAGATTAACTAAATTAGCGCTTCAGAAATAGAACACACATTTAACTGAACTTGCAGAACTTTGTATGATTCAGCAAGTCTGTCTTGTGTGGACACCTTCACCCCAGAAAGAGATCCTTCAATGACAAACCATCATTTACGAGGCTGAATTACAGGGACAAGGGTGATGGTGCTCCTGAGGCTGAGACATTTGCAGGACTGAATCTGAAGACTGGATTTTGGTCCCAGAAGGTTTTTTAGTCACAAAGAATATGAAGCTCTGACAGTTTCAGATGTTTGCCAGCAGACTTTTGAGGAGCTAGTGAGTGCAACAGCAACAATTTCACCAGTAATTTATGCCAAACTAAATTCTGGGCTGGAGCATAAGCCATTACAGAGCAGGAGCTGAGGGTGAACTGAATGATCAAATCACTCACTCTTGGTAAGAATAACACTTCCTCCAAGACACCAAGCCCCTTCCTTTTCCAATTAAACAAAAAAATATACAAACCTTTTAAAATTTAAATAGTGTTTCAAAGGTCAGCTCTGTTCACATCAGCCCACAGGGATTACATAAAAAAAACTCCCCTATGAACAAAATTTTTTTACTTAGTGAAAACAGCAGGGACAAAATAGTGCTAATGAGGATTATTCTTTTTATGCACATTGGTAGGCTTTTTATCTTCACACATGAAAGTCTTCCCCATTAAGACAAAATTTCCTGGCACACATGGCACACTAATTGTTGTCCCAGCTATAAAGGCTGTCCACCTCACAGCAACTCATTGAAACATAGAATGGTTTGGGCTGGAAGGGACTTGAAAGCCCATTTAGCTCCATTTGCCATGGGCAGGAACATGTTCCACTAGACCACATTGTTCAAAGCCCCATCCAGCCTAGCCTTGAACACTTCACTCCACCTGTGGAAAGAAACTGTGCTCTCAGCTGGGCAAGGTCAAAAGGAGAGCAAGGAGGAAGCTTTGAGATGCCACAGCAACATAACACTCCTCTGGGATAACCACTGCAGAAGACTGTCCATAAATATGGTCATGTATGGAGAAGCAATACCTGTGTAGTGACCATCCTGCAGACAGAATTCTGCACCTCATTTACACAGCTCATATCTGCAACACACAGTAAGCAGAGCCTCCCAGGCATTGACAAGTCTAGAAAACTAAAATAGCAGTTTGGTCCGAAATACTAAAAAACCCTTGGTAGTTTCATGGAGCCAAGAGCCTCTGAGAGAGGCTGAACCAGCAATTCCTTCCTGAGCTTCCACTGGAAAAAGATTAGAAGAACATTACATATAATATACCCATATGCTTTGTTTTGCTTGCTTTTTGTTTTGCCTTTTAAGAAACTTCCCCTCCAGAATATTAAAAGTAACAAATTTTAATTTTTTTTTTTAACAAACACTAACCTCAGATCATTAGCCAACCTGGCAACAGACCAGAGAAAATTTATAGCCGACGTGCAACATCAGCTTTCATCCAGAAATGCTAATTTCAGTAAAATGAATAGTGTGTGGGCTTTTCATACTGCTTTGCATTTGGCTCCTCACAGCCCTGTTTAAAGCCTGGGAACCGGCCATATAGTTAAACTGCACAGATGTTCAACAATCTGTACTTGTGTTAATTACCCTAATGTGAGCAGAAACTCAACAGATCCCTGCTAATGAAGGAGAAAGTTTTCCAGTGTGACTACCGTATGTTTCATTGTCACTGTATTACCAAGCTTCTCCCCCTCCTTCCCCTGCCCCCCCAGCTCCCATTCTCTGCAGCTCCTTTGCATTCACATCACCCTCCTACCTCAGCATGCATGAATTGGACCAACTAATGACTGTGTATTCGCAACATGGCAGACACCATTAGGCTGATCGGAGGTGCGGCTGCTGAATTTTAACAGGCAATTTTAAACAAGGTAAGAAAAACAGATTCATCACACTCCCGATTCTCTCATCCCCACCCATCTGCCATTCTTCTGCCCTTGCCACAGCTCAGAAACACTCGGGAAGTGCAAACACACTTCCCCCTCCATAAAACACGGCGGTGTAGAAAGCAATGCAAATAGATGTTGCTGGGCAATTACTGGGGCTGGGAGCCCAGAGCTGGGTGCATCCGGGAGGCCAGGCTGAGGAGGAGGAAGGCTGGAGCGTGGGCTGGGCTGAGCCTGGAGGCTGCTCCCGGTCACAGAGCAAGGGCTGCCAAGTTCCACTGCAAGGAGGATGCTCAGCTGCACGCAGGAGGTGAGACAGGCTTCTAAAGGGCACGATGGAAGGCTAAGGCAACGCTCAAGTGATCAGCGCTGCCAGTAGCAATGAGCCAATACTGCTGTGCAACTTAACCCAGCATTAAAACATACTCGACCTCTGAAGAACTGCCTTTCCCACTGAGGATCTCACTTTCTCTTCCAGCGTCTGTCTGCTCTCCGCTCCCTGCTGCCAATCATCACCTCCAGCCACTTCTCTCAAAGCAATCTGCTCAGCAAGCAGCAGGCAAAGGGGGCTGGGGAAGGGCAGCTGACTTGCCCCAGTGAGCCCCAGGTGACCTCTGAACGATGCCAGCCCTGGCCTGAGCCAGAGTTCACATCTCCCAGGTGCCACCACTTCACAGTCAGGCCAGTCTGCACCAGCAAATTGTATTACAATGACCCTCATGGGAACAAATGTACTCGCCGTGCTTGACTTGACTGGCAGACTCCCACCACAGAGGAAGGGGGGGAGGCAGACAACTTTGCTCATTTATTAGATCCACCCTGCTAGGTCAGGCTCTTTGTTGCTCACAGAGCCAACAACTGCAAATTCAGAGATGGGGCAGCAGCTGCCATCCAGAGATCTCAGCATGTTTCACCCTCACCATTTCCACCCCTCTGCTCAGGACTGGGCATTCGCTGCCAGCTCCACATCCGACAAAGCTCCAGTTCCCTCTCAAAAACCTTGTTCTTCATGAATTGAGGAGAGATGGAGGAGAAACGTCACACAGAAAGGTGGGGAGGGGATCCAGCATAATCCAGAAAGAGTTGAAAATTATTCAGAGAGCACTTGGCTCTTTTCTCCTACCTCTTCATCATTAGCACTGGAAGCAACACAGCTGTCTAATGGCAACTTCAGACACCCATGGGCCAGCAAAGCGACATTTTCCACACTTAAATAACACTGAGCTGATTTAATTACTGCACTTAATGGTAACAAAAGATGTCTCAATTTAATCTTCAAATGGCCCTCCAAGATCAAAACACAGCTGGCTGGATAACAAGATGGCCTAGGCCAGCAAACAAGTAGGTCCAATTTGCTCAAGAGCCGCATCCACTCCTCGGTATGAAAGGCCAAGGAACACTTGTGTGTCGAACGAATCAAAGGAAGCAGCGCTCCCATCGCCCCCTCCCTCCCCGCCCGACTTTTGTTACAGACAGGAAAAATAAAAAGGCAGCTGATTCACGGGTAAAGAAATGCAACATGATAAAAGAACAAATGATGATGTTTGGGAGGGGAGGGAAAGAAAAGAAGAACGAACCAAGATTTAACAGGTTTTGCTTTTATAATCCTTCAAAATGATTAGGAATGAATGAATCAGATTAAAATCACATGGAGACAAAGGAAGGTCTCTAACTCTTCTGTTTTTCTTTCCATACTGGACAGAAGGAGATGGCTCATTAAGGAAAGCCCTCAAGACACAGCTACAGTGAGGAACAACCAAGCTTCTTTAATGGGCAAATAAAGTAGAGAAAAACTAGCCATTTACTTCTAATGTTCTATAATTGTCCATACTGGGTAGTGATTGTTACTTTTTGCAAACTATTCTAAGAAATGTCCCTCTCTTGAGCAGCTTTCACACATACTCCTGCCAAGCCTCTCCAGGCACCTTCAAGAAATTTCCAAGCTTTTGCATGTTCCATTACAGCTAAAGATGGAAAAATTACAGCCAATCTTTCCACCACTGCAACATTTCTGTGATGCCAAGTGGCAGGGACATCTAAATAAGCTCTCATGATATACCTGGGATATAGCTTTCTAACTCCCCTTCCAGCTACTGCGAGCAACACAAGTGATACACAGCTCACACTTCTGACCTTATTTTACTAGCATTAGTTAAAACCAAGTTTAGTATAAACCAGGTTGTTGAGCTTTGTGGGGTTATTCTGGATGAACAACAGTCTGTGGGATATTGCTGCTGAAAGCTTAGAAAGTTTTCTCTAGTAATTTTTCCTTAACTTTTTCTCTTGATGGAGAACTAGGATCAGGCAACTAAACTGCGCCAATTTTCTTGGAGCTCTGGATGTTTCTGGGGAATATAGCTTCTTTGGGTTTTGTTTTTCACTGAATACAGAGCTGTATTCCATCAACAGCAGTTCTTAAGCAACAGATGATGTCATTGGCCACTGCACCATGAATGTGGAAGACTGGGGACATGGGGAATTTCCCTCCAACTCTGGTAACTCCCTCCTCCTCTTCCTGGACTGTGACATAACAGAGGAAGATAATGCCCATGTTCACAACAACCAGAGCCAGACAAACCACTGGTTTGCTCAAACGCCCTGGCAGGGATGAGACATCTGATCACTCACTGAAGTGGGAGGGCTGGGAGAGGTCCTGTGGCTCTGTCTCCACCTCAACAGGGCTAAATCTAAGTTCAAGTGGGTTTTAAAGGGCCCTGGTTATCTGCATGCAGATTTCAGACTAATTCCCTCATTATTTATTTAAGTACCTTTCTTTCCCAGTGACTTTGACCCTGGATAGACCTGTATTTTCAAAACCCCATTATTTTGCAATAAACTGCTGAAGAAATACTCACTGCTTCAATTTACAACCTCCCTACTGATTTGTGTTCAAGCTCAGGGACCGAACTTTCATACTTCAAACTAGCTGGGTTCAGACATCTGAATGGCAAGTACAAATAAAATTTCTCATCTCCCTGCCCAATTGGTTTCATTTAAGCACGATTGAACCTCATCTTAAAGCCACTTTCCCAATCAGTTTAAGTTCTAGATCAGTAACAAGAGATCTCGAGGAGGCACTGGCTGCTGAAGCTCGAGCAAGTGCATGTTTCCAGTTTGCATGTTTGTTTAAGTAAGTGACAAAGATGGAGGGACCAAAAGCAATTCTCTTAACTAGAATTCACAAGTGCAACCAAGTAGAAAATCTCCCGCCTGCCTGTGAGGAGGGAGTCAGACTTTCTCAAAGGCTGAAAGACGGCTCCGCTCAATGCCCGGCAGTGCGCACAAAGCACCGAGTGTGGAATCCCGGCCCTGCTGAAGTCAGCAGCAAAATTCCCAGAGATTTCCTCAGGGCCAGGATGTTCAAACCTGTTCAGACAATTCATAAACCACCATTTCAAGGGCACACCTTTGCATGAGATTCCCAAGGGCCTTTTGAGTTTTGACTTAAATGCCTGGATTATTTTTACAATTCCAGTTATGGGTTCTTTGTTCGCAGGGAGTTAAGCAACACAAAGAACACAGTTAGAGAACAATGAAGGTATTACCATGCATGATCTGTCTTTAAAAAAATTCTTTTTCTTTTCATGAAGTTATAGATCCAATTTCAGTCTTTATTATCACTTTGCCATGTGAGAAAGTGGTTCTTAATTTTAATAAAGGAAGGGAGCTTCATATTTCAACAAGAGCTCAAATGCTTCCTGCAATACAGGAGGTGGAAAGCTCTTTTGCTAACAGCTACCGCAGGCCAGATTTAGGGAGGGAAAGGGAAATAATCTGCCCACACTGAGTAAATAAACCCTGTCTAGGACATACCTAGCAGTGGGCAGTTGCCCAAAGACATCTCGTCTGATGAGATCATTTCTGCCCCCTCCATTTTAAGGGAAATTAAGAGCTTGCTCTGCCAAGCACATATTAACATTTCACTTATCACTAAACCCGGAGTCCAAGCAAGTACGTATGCTACTGCAGTCTGTGGTGCACGACTGGACTGACAAAAATCTTTCCACCATGTTAACCCATCTGGAGAAAGAACCATATATGCAGCTTTCACTCAGATTACTAGATAATCATCTTCCTCCAAATCTACTTTGCCCTTAGAAAGGAGTCTGCAGTGTATCTAAGGAGGTTCTCATCTAAAACTTAACTATTCTATTTCATGTGAAGAATGACAAGTTTAACCCAATTCACAAAAGTGCCTCAATTCACAAAGGCTTGTATAGTTTACCTTTGAAAAAATGCAACTAGTGGCCCACCATTCCACTGCATGGTACTATAGCAATTTTAGATCAGAAATGCTAGTTGGGTTTGGCTGGCCAAACCTTCAGAGCTATTCCAGTTTGAAATGTTCTATGGAAATTTCTTTTTCCCCAAACATAATCAATAGCCCTATTATTTTACAGCCTTTCTCATCAGACCCTGTTTACACTAGCACTGGAGTCATAATACCAAAATCCATCTTTAAATATGGTCCTCACTGGTAAAAAGTAAATACAGCTTTGCAAAATTGTTTTTATATTTTGTTCCATCTCAGTTCTGGCAAAGGAAATGAAGCCAGCTGTAACCTCAGTACCAAGAATCTGGTTTGAACACAGCCCATGCTGGAAGTGAAATAAAACTTTGATGCAAGATACATTACTTAGATGATCTGTGACCCAACTTGGGCTATGACCAAAAGACCTGACTTGGGCTGCAGCTACATGCTCATCCAAACAAACAGGACTGTGGACAGTGCCAATACACTCATTTTCCACACAAAAACCTCCAGATGCACAGCCAGGTGAGGCGTCTTGCCCATCAAGGGCATGCCAGGGAGGAGCACACAGCACAGCTGGGTGACCTGGCCACTGGGACATGCCACCTGAGTGCTTTAATACTGCATCAGCACTATGTTATGGGCAATACGTTATTTGCTGCATGTGTTATTAATTGTTGTTATTTCCACACTCTGAATCTCTGTACAAGGGGAAAAGAATAACTCTAAGAAATTGAGAGCCATGTAAGGAACACAGTCCTACTGAGAGAGGACTAACAAAGTCAGTAAGACACCTCCTAGCAAATTTCAAGACAGAGCCAAAGAGAGAAATGGAGAAAAAGCAACAGCAACTAGCATTTTTATCTTCCAACTCGACTGCATATAACTCCCAGCAAAGGGATTTAGCTGTGATAAAAAGGGCTGCAAGATTCCAAAGCGAGATATGGTGGTTTTACAATTCTTTTCAGGTAGCTAAGTATGAAATTCCTGCCCCTTTTTCTCCTGGGGCCATTCATCTTCCCCAGGTGATGGAAAGCCAATCTCCCAGCGGGTGGGCCTGCTCTCGCAGACCTTAATGCTTAATTGCCACAAATCAATTCCAACCTTGATGCTCAAGCTGCTGCTACCCCATTCCAGTCCCCATTTCCACCCCTTTCTGCTCACACTGACTGCAGCCCAGGATCCTCTCATGTTACTAAATCCCTCTTTGGACACAGCACCCAGGAAAAGCAAAGCTCCAGACACTGCTGGCTGTGGCCAGTGCTGTGAGCTGACCTAACACAAGAACAGCCTCAAAAAAAAATTCAGCTCTGCGTCCCTGTACACGTGTGCACACACACATGCCTTCTATTTTATTTTTCTGTTCAACTGGAATTAATCAGGAATGATAAACACTGTTTGTTTCCTGAAAGCAGCAGTGGGGGGATGAAATATGCCTCTTAAGCTTATCAGCTTCAGCGCCACTGAAGAGAAAGCTGGCTTCTAAGGCCAGGGATAATGGGCTGTCCTTTCAGGAAGGTATCAGAGGTCTCAGGAGAGAGAGACAGCACAATGGTGTGACCTTCAGCTAATAAAGCCCACCCTAGAGTCCAAAGAAGCTTGGGGAATATTGACAAAAGTTCGTATTTACAACAGCCTGGACCCTTTCCAGATACCATTACCAGTCTAGAGAGCTGCAGTACGTACACTCACACAGGCTTTTATTCTGCCTCCTCCTTTCTTTCTTTGTTCCCAGGCTGGCAAAAAAAAAACCAACTTAGTCAGAAATGGCAATTCTTCTGCTAACAAGGCTCCACCAGCATCCTTCTTAAAGGAGAGAGTTATTTCAGTTTCAACCTCAGCCCTATCCTCTACTTGAAGGAGAGACAAGGCCTCTTGCAAGGATTCTTGGTGCACCATCATGCTTATCAGGAAGAAAGCATATGTGTTTTTGTGGAAAATCTGCTGATTTATTTATAATTCTTTAAACAAAAAGGCAGCCAACATATTGTAAAATGAGAATGTTGTTGGGTTTTTCTTCAAATAGGCACTGGCAATCAATGAAGCCCGTCAGAAATCCACGCCCAAAGCATTTTCAGGCAGAAACTGATCCCCCCCAGTCTGCGTTGTGGTTGGCAAAATGACGTTTAGCCCATAACTAGAGTGCACAGGCATGACTGGGATACAAATAACAATAATATTTTAAAAATTGTTCATACAGTGAAAAAAGCCAATTTCAAAACATAAAAACTGTTTGAAGCTGGAGTTTCATTTTTCTGCCTCCTAAAATAGTTCCAAAACAAATACATAAAAAAAAAGGTTTGGAGGAAATCTGTTTTCAAGAATAATTTCATTGAAATCAATATTAAATCTCAAAACATTTAATGGAAATAACATCTTCAGTGACAGAACTATTTTGACCACATTTTCCAGTCCAGCTATATGCCAGTCTGCCATTTTTATTTATCTGCTCAATAATTCATCTTTGCTATCCTGAAACTAATCCTGCTGGGGATCAAAAGGGATCCAAAAACTGCAACAGGTTAGAACTTACCCTAATAACATCTTCTAAAAGATGCCTCTGTATCGTGGTGGTCTCGTTTACCATGCCAGTATTTGACAGGCAGGAAGAAAGCTGAACAAACCTCTGTGAAGACCACACATTTCTCACTTTTGCAGTTGTTTTTTTTTTCCAGTGAAGAACACGTTTCCACCAAGTGCTACAGTTACATCAGCTACACAGGCTCACAAGTAGTTTTCCAATTTCCTAGAGTTTTGGCCCAAGCAAGCATTTCATCCTTTCTCCTTAATCCCATCCAACCATATTCACTGTCAGGAGAGTTCAGGTGATTGATTGCAGCCTGTCTGAATCCAGAGTAGTCAAATTAGCTATTAATGTTGTGCTTTAATGTGCTCACACAAACAAGGTCATTGGTTGCATTGAGCCTAATAGAAGATGACACACACTGGGACTGCACAGCCCAGGGGACTGCAAACAGCATGAAAAAGTCTTTGGTTTATGGCCACTACTTCAAAATCAAGCTTGATGCTACAGACATCCTATCTGTGCTCAGCAGTTCAGCTGGGATCCACTCACAGCACAATCCTAGGGGAGGAGCATTTGGTCCTCCATCACCCCAGACAGAGGTGCTATTGGCTCAACTGCAGCCACATTCTGATCCCTGACAACATTTACCATCCTTCCTCCTGGCCCCCAAACACTGCTCCAAATTACATTCATCCTCCCTCCTGAGATGAGCTAACAAAATCAACCAGCAGCAAGCAGCACTGAATTCAGGAAGTGGTGTAACATATTTGAAGAAAAATAGAAAGAGTTAATAGTGCCATCAAGAAGATGAAACCATGTGCATCTTGGAAAAGTATAATCTAATTCATGTGTGGGGAAATACTCCTCAGGACAATTTAGAAAAGTGGAAGGTATTGGCTTCCTCCAGCAGGAACCTGGAGTTCTGCTTGGAAAGCTGGAGCCCAGTAGGGCAAAATACCCATTACCAGCCCACCTGAGGGCACAGGGACACAGAGAGGACTGCTCAAGCAAAGTAAAACACCATTTCCTATGAATAAGAGAAGGTGCTACACATGATAATATGAAACTCTTGGAGTCAGTTCCAATTTCTCTACACACTATTTCAAGGATGAGAGGTGATGTCTCCTGGCTGCCACCAGGGCCCTCACTAAGAGCTTTTCATTGCCTAAACCTCTACACCAGCATTGTTTTATTAAGAATAACAGTGAGATCCTATTGAGAAGCTCCAGAAACAACTATGTCTGGTAGTAATTTTATACCTGTTTTCCATGGCAGAGCCCCCTGGCTCTCAGGAAACCATGGGATATTAAGTGTATCCCAGAGAAACAGGCAGAGCCAGGACACGTCTTCTGCTGCAGTGGATGGGCAACTGCTCTGAACTGCTGCCCTCTCTACTTCCAAACCACAAACGCTCAGGAAATGCCTTGCTTTTAGGGTACAATTTTAATAATGAATATTGGAGTTACAAGGCTGAAAAAGCAAGCTCCGTTCTGAGAGGGTGTAATAATCCCACCTGTGGCTGTTCCCAGTCTGCTCTCCTGCACCCTACCTTGGAGCACAAAAATGGGAAGCAGAAATGGCCTGCTTGTGATGTTACACGATGTGGCACAAGGCTTTGTCTTTCTTGAGTGACAAGGTGAAAGAAAGAAAAATCAGGGCTTGAAACTGCAAAGAATTAAGCCTTAATATCATCAGCCAAGCTGGTGACCGGATCTCAGAGATCTGTTTCCCTCTGAATTTCTCCTTGCTGCTGTGACGTGCTCATACTGAAAATTTTCCCCTGAGCAAGTGCCTGACTAAAATACAGCACACCCTTACCATAAAGCCCTTTGTTAAAACATCTTTGCCATAAAGCTGCAAAACCTTGGCTCCCAAGTACATTAAATCGTTATAAACCTGCCTTCGTTTTAACCGCGCAGTATTTCAAAACACAAAGCGCTTCTTCCGAGAGATAGCACTTTAATGAGGAGAGGGGTAAAATATATAAACCAAACCTCATTATAGCATAATTTCCAGGAGACAAGCATGCTGTTATAAAAGGAATCCATGGCAATAGCATTTCACATAGCTTGAAGATTTAATACTTTTAAAAAGCCACTGCTACTTTCAGCCTTTGGTGGTGTTTTGTTTTGAACGTAACAGAAACAACCAAAATTATGGGTCCACTGTCAGCTATGTATTTTATATTCTGTAAATTGTTGCAAATGGAGGATTCAACTCTAAGGCATGCTCACAAAATGTAACGGAGTGAGTAAGAGACTGACTACAAGTTACTGTGTATACTTTTTCCTTTAAACCTCTGCATTCTTAAAGGTTGCTGCTTTAAACACCATGATGCAGCACAGACATGGTAAATTACCCGAACCAGATCCAATTCAAACTGGATTGAAAGTACTTATAATGATACAGTTTGTTCATGTGTTAACAGTGAAGCCAAAGAACCAATCACACTACAAGAAAAATCTGGAGTATTAACAGACAAATGAAAGTAATGGATATAACGCCGGTTAATACCACCTGTCAGATAAATCAGGGTAACTGGCACATCAAAGGGACTGCAATTAGTTTCCAAAAATGAGAATACTCATTTTTTCTTTAAATATGAAACTTGATTGCTTTCTACAAAATGACAAGTGGATCAGCCTCCCGCAGCCAACAAGAAAAATGTTACTGGAGAAAACTGTTCCTCCTAAGAACAAATTATCTATCAAAGGAGCCTTCTGAATTACACTGGTCTACAAGACTTTTAAACTTAATCTAATAAGAATTGCCATTATTGATTACAGTTCTTCCACATTAGTCTTCCAGTTGTAACTTCTGAAATGAAATCTTAGCAGTGATTAGGTATTTACTACAGTCAGTAGAGTAAAATAGTGAAAAAGAGATGACCATGAAGGCTACCAAAGAAACAACATACCTTTTTTTTTTTTTTTTTTT
>VZTT01029761.1:0-31588 GCA_013400855.1 Buphagus erythrorhynchus | reverse complement strand
AATCAGCATGTTTTCTGATGGAGTTAATTCTGTAAAAGAATTAGCAAATCAAAGAAAATCAAGAGTCAGTGAACTAGCAGGAAATCTTGCAGCTCGGAGGGTAACTGTTATTTATCCTGCTTACTTTTTTGCTTACAACAGTCTTCTTAATAGAGTCCACATGAAGAATTAAAAAAATCTTTCAATATGGCAGCATTTGATTGAAAACACTATACATTTTGAAAATTAAAGAGAATTGGCATGACTTCAGTTAATATCACTCTATCATATAGAAGTGTAAAGATAATACAGGTATGAACTTGATATCTTTCCCAACCTTTTCTATTCTTTGCACCTTCTATTAATAACCATTAGGAACAAATTGTTACAGACAACAATGCAGAATGACCTTTTGTATTGTATGGATTTGGTGGGCCTGGGTATGTTTTGAAAGGGTGAGAGAGCTGAATTTATTTCTGGTTCCCTGCATTTTTTGTCCCAAACATAAGAGATGCAGAATTTGATCTAAAGTTGTCTGTCAAAGGCTTATGATCTGGAAGAAAACATGTACAAGTACATAGGCACTACACATACTTGGNACATACTTGGTCTGATGTTGCTTGACTTCCCAGTAGTTTGAATGAAGTGCTTCAAGGACATCAGGAACAAGGTTGCTTGAAAGACCTGATGCTTTAGATTTAAGGAACTCCAGCATCTAGGCAGTTGATGATTCCTTATGTGTGGTCTGCCGGTGTTCTGATGCAGCTCTGCAGAGAGCACTGCCACACCTAGCCCATGATCACTTCTAAACTAAGCAGAAGAAATGTTCAAACTTATTGTCTGGTCTTTCAGACCATAGCTGGTGTGAAAATCAACCTCGTGTGTCATCTAAGTGTATGCAATGCCTGGAAGGTCTCAGGGTGTTTGAGATGGCCTGCTGTGGTGTGGGCAGACATAGACAACTTACTGCCATTGTGTCCAGTTAATTTCCAGCTACCTGCATCCTTGGTACAGCCCTAGTTAACAAAGTTCTCTTGAGGTGGGCTCCTTTGTTAGCCTCCTGCTGTTAAAGTCTGTGGATTATGGGGCAGATCATTGTGACCTGATGGCTGCTTTACTGCCTGCACCAATTTTCTGTTTGGTTTTTGATGCTGAAATTCTCCTTAGTAGGAATAACATAATGGATAAGCCATATAGCTTAAGAGAATGTATCATCTGGGCAGAATATGGTTCATGTACTTCCATCATATCTTATCGTTCAGTGGTGTTAAGGGACATGTGAATATTTTGCAAAAAAAGCTGCAGAAGAGAGTGGCAAGGCTGTGAGAACTCTTGCTGTTTTTGGCATTTTCATATAGAATGAGATTGCTTAAATGTCTAACAGTCATTTGGACATGTTGATTTTTTTATGTTTTCAGGTAAGCGTTGCTTCTGACCCTGGGCGCAGAGTTCAGCACAACATGCTGAGTCCTTTCCCAAGCCCCTTCCAGAGCCCATTTCGGAGTCCAATACGTAGTCCTTTTCACAGCCCTTTCAAGAATTTTGGACATCCTAGTGGAAAAACAATTGATTTTGAGTGTGAAGATGAGGAAATGAATCTTAATTGCTTCATTCTGATGTTTGATCTAATCCTGAAGCAGGTACTTGCAGAAGAAAAACATCCACGTGGAAGGAAAACTGATGTTCTGTAGTCACTTTTGGCTCTCCTGTATTGATTCTCTTTCTGCTAAGGGCCTAGCATTGATTCTTTTGATCTTGTAGTGATTCTCTTTCTGCTAAGGGCCTGGCATGAAGGGTAAGGCATTTAAATCCCAGTATAGCTGTCATCTTTCTTTATCTATATGTAAATTATAGGTTCATATTCAAAGAAGTTAGATACCTCCACATTCAGGTTAGATACTGACCTGACACTAGTGAAAGGAACTTTTCCTTGGAGCTTTTTTTATTTTTACAGACTAGAGGCAGAGTCTTATTGGTAAGCTTAGGTTACATACAGAATTTTTGGATAGCTAAGTTTCTATATTGTGAATCCAAGGACAAGTGTTTTGGATGACAGTCTCCAGGTAAAATTAGTGGACTCTGTGCTTGAAATTGTCTGTTTACTCTAGCTGTTTGAGCTTGGGCCTCAACATCAGTGGCAATTCTGAGTTACAGTTTATCCCAGATTCTCCCCAGTACTGTAATATAAAACTAGCAGAAATGTAGAAAGGGGCAGACAGTTTGTACTCTGCCTTTTAAGTGAATAATAAATCCTTACTCTTTCCACTTTCTTTCAGATGGAACTCCAGGATGATGGTGTCACTATGGGCCTAGAGAACAGCATCTCAAAAGATATAATATCCATAATAAACAATGTGTTTCAGGCACCCTGGGGTGGTTCTCACACCTGTCAGAAAGATGAAAAAGCAGTTGAATGTGGTCTGTGCCAGTCCAGTATTCTGTGCTACCAGCTGGGTTTTGAGCTGCTGGAACAGCTTGCTCCAAAGGAAGAAATCAGGCTTGTGGTAAGTAGAGCAGGAAAGGGTCTGTATTATTGGTGTGCTGGAACTCCTTCACTATTCTCATTCCACTGTGCTCAAGGGAGCAAAGCTGCACTGACTTTTGGCATGAAGGATTTGGGAGGTTAAAGCAAAATGCCATTGAACTGTAAAAATTCCTAAGTTTTAATTGATTCAAAGAACCCATGGAAGATGGCAATATTCATCCACCATGAACTCTTCCCCCATGAACACTGAAGTGCTATTTCACTTTGGTAGTGCATCATTCCAATCTTACTGTGTCTCAAATAAAATGTGAAGTGTTAGTGCTTACCTTTTGTTAAAAGTGAAGAGTGGATACTTGGAAATGATTAATGATTTTGAGTGAATCCATTGTCAAGTGAGTTGGAGTTTGACTGTTTGAAATACTGAGCACTGTGGGAAAGCTAAATTTACTTCAGGTTGAGTATCCAACTTTATCAGACCCAGATATGTACTCTCCAGTCACTAGTCCTCATTAAAGTTCTCTGTAGCTTTGCAGAAGAATTGGAGCATTTTCTGTGGTGGTGGTTTGATGAATTTATTTTAAGCTCGATGTCTATTACATGTAGCTGTTCCATCTGGTAGTTGAAAAGAGGGCATCATTCCATTTATTCTGATGCTAATTTGCTGTGGTGTGTTAGTAGCAGATTTTTCTTAGCTTTTTTTCTTCCATGGAGGGAATAGTGATGCCTTTTTATGTGTCAAATTTTCAGAATTTCAGTTGATGTGTATGCTAGAAGGAGATATTTTGCACATGGTATTCAATAACTTGTGCTAGAAAAATCATCTCATGTCCCTCCAGTATAGATTCTCATCTCAACTGAGAATTAGCAGGTAGTGCAGTCTTTTGAGTGCTGGCACTTCCAGAATTCACCCTGAAATTTACAACTTAAATGTCACAATGGGAACCTTTAATCCTGAGCTCTGTGCCACAGGCAGAAGTAACTCCAGCCTGGAGTTTATATTTCTCAATGTAAAAGTGGTTGAGGGAGGTCCTGCCCCTAAGCCTGTAACTCCACAGTGGTGCAGGAAACACCCTGCTACTGTCTGTTACTCCTTTCAGGCAAGGATTGGTGAAGTACTTGGTGAAGTATTGGCCTTTGATTGAATCCACCTCACCTCCAATATGGATATACAATTTCTGTTAAGTCAATGTCTGAAACACCCTCTTTTTGTCAGTATGCATTTGCTGATGCAAAATATTAGATGTGCAAGTGATTTGAGTGCACAAATGTACGTGGAACTAAACAAAGTCTGCCTCATTTGAGCTCAGTTTGTCACACCAAATGTAGCTTAGGCAGCAGGATATGGCCTCATGTATGTAGGCAACATCAAGAAATGAATTTAACTTATTATATTCTTAAAGGAGCCCACAGATAACCTGGAGGATAGTCTTCTGTATACTAGACCTGAGTTTATTATAGGAACTGAAGGAGAAGAGGAAGACAAATCAGCACCAAAGCATGGAGAAAACCCAGGAAATCACACAGAGACCACAGAAAATGCTGGTAGGTAGAAGCTGAAAAGGTTATTTCAGAAAGACTTTAAAAGAAATGCTTATACTCATATACAATGCAAGTTTCTGAAGCAGTCTTTCAAGTCCAACAGTGCACAGTTAATTTTTTTATCGTGCATTTAATTCTTTCAACATATTAATTGAATAGGCTGTAAATAAGTTGATAGCAAGTGTGATTGTCTCCCAGAAATGTTGAAAGAAGTCTTGGCATTTTGAACATACAAAGTAGCAAAAACATTAGATGCCACATTCCATGCTATGCTAACTTTACTGACTGCAGGGTTAATGTGCCTAGAAATAATTTCTCTCTCATCACCTTAACATTCTTTAGTTTAATTTTGAATTCATAGATAAAAGAATTTTAATATTGTCTGTAACTTACATTTTTAACAGCAATAAAGAATGACACAGAAAGAAAGTTCTGTTATCAGCAACTTCCAGTTACCTTGAAGCTCATATACACTATATTGCAGGTAACATTGATTACTTGTTAGTTTAGTTTGTATTGTTGGTGAAATAGTGTCATTGGGTTGAGAGAGAAACATCTGTTTACACAGGAAATGTCGAGGTTTGAAGAACCAGACATTCTTTTTAACATGCTGAATTGTCTGAAGATCCTGTGTCTTCATGGGGAATGCTTGTATATAGCAAGAAAAGACCATCCACAATTTCTTGCCTATATTCAAGATCACATGTTGATTGCAAGGTGGGTTTTTATGGCATGTTTTGTCTTCCTACTTTGTTGGTTCTTCAGGTATACATTTGTTGTTAGTGTCAAAGAATTTGCAAGTTTACTATGAAAAATTAACAAGAGTGGTAGAGAAGTGTGGAAGGATTAAGAAACCTGTATAAAAGTTAGTGCACAGGCTAATTAAGATGTAAATGAAATCAAGGTAACCCTGCATTGTCCATCATGGCTACTCCATTGTGAACCAGCTCTTTTACAATGAGTCAGAATGTCTCATATTCAATAATACCATTACCTGAGGCTGATGTATCTTCTTGGACTCTACGAAATAAAATAAAGGATGTTGCAGAGGAAGGCACACAGTTTATAGGGCCTTAGCATTAAAACTGAGAGAATGATGGTATTTCACCTTATTTTTATGAGGGACAGGAAGTTTGTTCACCTAGAGTCAGAGTGAATTGGATTGAAATCTGTGCATTTTAAGATTCTCTTTGGAGAGAGGGACTTTTGCAGAAAACTAGCTGAGTAAACATCAGCATATCTTCTATAATAGTGTTTGTCAGCACCTAACAGCTGCTCTGTATCAATTTCACTGAGCATCTCCCAAGACTTAGGGTTTTAGCAGCCTGGAGAATCTGTCCTGAATCCAAATACCAGCAAACTGTGAATATGCAGCTTCTTAGTTATTGATGGACGAGTTGTAGTGCCAAGACAGTTCATGTGGCGTATGTGGTGTAGCTGGTCATGCTGAAACTCCTAATTCTAGCATAGATTGTGTTCCATGGCAGTTGTCTTGAATTAGGAAGACTCTTTCAAAATGAAGTATTTCAAAGCAAGGAATATTTGAACCTGGATTTACAAGAAAAAATGCTGTAGTTGAAGATTTGCAAGTAGCTCTGTTTTCCTACTCTGTTTTTACTGCAGTCTACTCAGTAGTATTCACATAAATACCTAGCATGGCTCATAAAGATTTTCATGGGAAGTTCTTTACATTTAGAAGAAAGGATATCAAGGGAGTGATATATGAGCAGGTTGCTCTCTTTTCTCTTGCTAGCTTATGGGGAGTTGTGAAGTCTGAGTTCTCTCAGCTTTCTTCCCTGGCAGTCCCACTTCTTCTTCACGCACTTTCGCTTCCTCATGGAGCTGACATTTTCTGGACAATCATAAACAGCAATTTCAACAGTAAAGACTGGAAGATGAGATTTGAAGCAGGTAGGCATGAGAAATGTACTCCATTTTCTATTTGTTTCTTCTCTGAAGAAGTAGAGCTTTCTCTGCAGTAACTGAGGAGATGTCTAATAGATGATGATCTTTTTGCTGTTTTGGAGAGTTTTGATAGTTCGGTGCTAAACTATGGCACAACAGTGTGCAGTAAAATAGAGAAGATGAGACATTTTGGATAATAAAAATCAAAATTACAACTCTTTCTAGCTATTTTTCATTGTTACTTTCTCAGCTGTGCATATTTCTAGGAAATGTGTATTAATCAGTACATAAACCATTGCCTAAATGAATATGCCTCTTGTGTCACTGCTACAGTTGAGAAAGTGGCTGTGTTGTGCAGATTTTTGGATATTCACTCTGTGACAAAAAACCACCTACTGAAGTACTCTTTGGCTCATGCATTCTGCTGTTTCCTGACTGCTGTGGAAGATGTCAACCCAGCAGTGGCTACAAGAGCTGGGCTTTTACTGGACACCATAAAGAGGCCAGCTTTGCAGGTGGGTGCACTACATGGGAAGGAATACATTCCAGTGGGAAACTGGCTTTTCACTTGGGGTTCTGATGTACATCACAGTCAATGCTAATATCTCTCTATGCAAGCATTACTGGTCTTGGTGCTTGACATATGCACAGAATAGCCAAGGGAAATGATACTGCCCTACCCCCAACTTAGAATCGTAGCACCATTTACGTTGGAAGAAATAATTTTTAAGATCAAGTCCAACCATAAATACTTTAATGACTGCAGTGGATTACTATTGTGTTTGAACTGCTGTTGTAGAAAAATGAAAATTTTTTTTATTATTTGAAAATAATTTGATATTTTTAAATTAAAAAAAAAAATTTCTAAGTCTTATGAGACCCTGCTGACCTCACAGTGAGAAAATACTTTTGAGCAAAACCCAAACATGGTCTTGGTCTTTTCAAGATTTACTTAGGCATGTAATTTTATTAATGTGAGAGATCCTGCCAGTCAGGATTCACATGATTACATCTAAACAGATAGATAAACAAGAAAAGCATGATAAAAAAATAAATCTCATAGACCGATTCAGTTCTAGTTCTCTGGAAAATAGAATTAATATGTATTTTGAAGAGTTCAGGGTTACTGCCTACAAAAAGCTGTTAATATTTGCTAGTTTAATTCCATTTGGTACCTGTTCAAAGTAGTTTCTAGACAACTTGAGTTCAATGACACTCTTACTGACCTTGGGTTCAATGAGACCAGTATACTGCACTTTCATATTCAATATGTGGGCATTCTTCAGGCTTAAATCTTGACACTACAGACAAAATTATAGTGCTGATAATGTACAGAAGAATTTTGAGGTGAAGTGCCTCTGATACACTTCTCAATGTAATCTTTCTTCTCCTATTTAGCCTTGGTGATTCATTCTTTTTGTAATTAAGGGCTTGATTCAATTTACCTAAATGTAACATTTTTCTCACATGGGGACTTGTGAGCTAAGTACTTTGATATTGTGTACCAAATATACAGTAGGATAGAACTTTGCCTGTACATTTGTATTACTCAAAATCTTAGAAAATTCCAATTAAAAATATGATGCTTATTTGTCTCCTTACTTACCTTACTTTCCCTCTGATACCAGTAGCAGTAGTTCTGATTTAAAGGATTGGTAGAAAAAAAGGAGGTAAACCTTGATCCTGCACTAACTGACAGGAAAAGTTATGAGCTTTGGCCTCCCTTTGCTTTAAAAAAATCCTTAAAAGATCTCATATCTCAGTTATGTGTTGTTTTCTTTGTTTCCCTCTATAGGGTCTCTGCCTCTGCCTTGATTTCCAGTTTGATACAGTTGTCAAGGATAGGCCCACAATTCTTAGTAAGCTTTTGCTACTTCATTTTCTAAAAGCAGATATCCCAGCTTTGAGCTGGGAGTTCTTTGTGAATCGCTTTGAGACTCTGTCTTTGGAGGCACAGCTTCATCTGGACTGCAACAAAGAATTTCCTTTCCCAACAAGTAAGCAGAATTCAAATAAATCTGATCACTTTTCATCAGCTTCTGGAATTTTAGCAGCCTGCAAGAGTCTGAGAGAGTTGCAGGTCTCACATGTATAAATTCTCTGAAATTAAGTAATCTTTCAGGCCAAAATGATATAAATTGAACTAAGCATTTTTTACTTCCTGAATACAGATTAGGCTGTATTCTGTTGCACCTTTGGATGGGGTTTTGCTCTCACTAGGATGTGATTGCCAGCCTTGGCTGAATTGTGGTTGTTCTATGATCACCTGCAACCCGTATTAACCCACTTGTTCTACTGTGGAAGTTCTAATGCTGTCACATTTGCTATTCTCCAAGTCACAGATCATGCCCAACTCTGTCCTGTGGTGGTCTGTACAAAGTCAGCCCTAGGAGTTGCTTGACCCTCAAAAAAGCCTCAGTGTATGGGGCACAGCATGAAAGATACGTGGACTCCTAGAGCCAGTGCTCAGTTAACTGTTTTTGCAGTGACAGATGTTTTTAAATGTTTGTCCTGTTCATACTTGGTTTCTTGATGAGAAACCAAATCTCCTTCCTTTCACTAGAGAGGTACTAAAAATTGATTAATGCATAATTTTTTAGAATGCTGAATAATTGAAAACTTCCTAACCCAAGTGTCAGATCTATTTCCATCTGATATTCGTGGAGGAGATGGGAACAGCTGTTTGAACAGTGCATGTTCCCTCAGCAGCCTAGTGCTTCCTTCTACTTTTGCATAGAGTCCAGTGCCTAAAAGGTCTAGGTGCTGTGACTGCTCCACAGGAGAGGGGTGGAATTGCAAAGATATTTTCTTCTCCATATGTGAGTAGCTTGACCCAATGCTGGGAATGCTGCTGTGGCTTGAGGAGGGAATCTTAGCACTAGTTTCTAACACCTCTGGGTGCAAATGTAGGGCGATACCTTTAAATAGGAATATTTTGGAGTTACTTAAAATAAGCAGAAGATAATTTTCAGATTTCTTTTCAACCTTTCTCTTTGCCATTTCAAAGAGATGGGTAATGCAAATTGGTAGATCACTGACTTCAGTGAGTGGCTTCAGTCACTCAGATGATTAAACTCAAAAGGTTCCAGTGCACTATAGATATGAGTATGGAAAAGTAGTGGCGATCCCATTAAGATATGTAGTGATGCTACTGCTAACACCACTGTAACTCCATAATCAACACTCACAGGTTTTTTGAGTTCAAAATCAGGATGGTAGGTGCAGGCAGAACAGGAGATTAGTAAGGCAAAACTAGATGGTAGGTGTAGGCAGAGCAGGAGGTCAGTAACTAGGCAAAACTTGAGGCCATGGTTAGGTGTGAGCACATTAAATGTGATCCATACTTGTGAGATTTCTGCCTTTTTAAATAGGGGGGCACCTCATATTCTCTTAACCTAAAATTCAATTTTTGGTTTCAAGAATCTGTTTTTGACCAAGCAACAGCATACATTTTTAACACAGTTATGCCTTTTGGGGTTTTAAGGTTTTCAGAATGAGAGCATGCAAATGAGTACCTTGCAGGTGGACCCCGTGGTCCCATTTGAAACTTTCTTGCCTTGAGTGGGAGCCGGGGCCCAGTTGCATTTGGCACTTGGCAGCAGTAGGGCCTCCCCAAGCTGTGGAATGAATCCTAACTTGGTCCATTGCATTTGCAAAGCTATCACTGCTGTCCGGACAAACGTGGCCAACCTCAGTGATGCGGCAATGTGGAAGATCAAGAGGGCTCGTTTCGCACGGAACCGCCAGAAGAGCGTGCGCTCCCTGCGCGACAGCGTCAAGGGCCCCGCCGAGTCCAAGAGAGCGCTCTCCCTTCCCGAAACCTTAACCTCCAAAATCCGTTGAGTATCTGTTCCTGCTTCTGTGACACACCCGCATCTTCGCCCCTAGGATCAGATCCCCTTGATGGGTGCACACTGGAGGTGTCAATATTTATCCAATTAGGATGGCAAACCTAGGTTTCTGACTGCTTTGGGCGTTACTCAGATAATGACAAGTTAGTGAGTTTGACAAAGAACATAGACATTGTGTCTAGATATGTCTGTGTAAAATGCCAGAATAAAATGCTCCAAGACTAGTTTGTCTTTTCTAGATCTTAATTTTTATTTTTGGCTGATATGCAGTAGTTTTGTGTTAAATAGATACAGATTTTACAGAAAAAATCCTCTGTTACTAATATATTTATTAATTATATTTATTAATCAGTGCATACAGCATATGCTAGATGTCTTAAAAACAGCTGTTAATGTCTCAAATGAGTTTTTTAATATATTCAGAATTCTGTTGTTAAGGAAGCAATGTCCATGCAACACATCCTTCCTTCTGGCTTCTACAGGAGGACCTAGGTGCTGGAAAACCATAGGATTGTGTGGAGTGCCATGCAGATACCTTTCCAAGCAGAAATAAAGCTTGGCTGTGCTCATTTAGAGAATGCAAACACAGATTAGTCTTTATATTCAAATTGGACCTCTTACATTGTTATTACCCATATAATAGGAACGGACAAAACTTTTGAACCTGGGTGCTAGTGAGCTATTAACTTAAAAGGTAATTTTCTTTCCAACACTGCAATATATATTCTTTCCAACACAATCCCCCCTAATATTTTGGGATTCTTACGTAATCCTTCATGACCAATTACTGGTGCTGCACAAGGAGTCCTGTGTGCTGACTCTTGTACCAGCAAAATTAAATGACAGAGAAAATTAGAGTTACAGAACATGGTGCACGAAGTCTGTAGGGCGCACAAGTGACACATTCCAAGCATTTACACTCACTGCCTGACAACAGTGCATGAGTAAATGAACATAAATGTGCTAGCACTGAATATATGCTAAAGATGTAAGATGTCAGTGCTGCCTTGTTAAACAGAGTTGCTCTTGTTTTTTTTTAAAGCTGTGAGCTTGACCAGACATGAGCAGTCTGCACCAGCACTTGGAGGAACACCAGAGCAAACACCAGGTGGGTGTGACATAGGAGATGTGTTTTGATGGAACAGGAAAAGGAAGGCTCTAACTCTGACTTTCTTGCTGAATCATGAGATAAACTTACACAAGATGGAAGTTGTCTGAATGGCAGAGTGAATCATATCTCAGCATGGTTCCAAAAAGTGTAAATTGAAGCTTTGCTCTCAATCTGTACTGAAAGCTGCCTGCAGTTGTAAATAAGACTTTGCAGCTGGGAGGAGATTATTCAGAGTCAGTCAGCTATGCCAGCAGTGCCTCACCCTCCTGTGTTTGATTGCCCACAAGTAAATATTTGCTAGACTGGCCCCATGGGTCACCCGTTTTGAGTCTGATCTTTGAGTCCTTCAGGTTTTAAAGACAGCAGACAGAATGCTTTTGCCTGTCAGTACTGTATATTACACTTGTCTCCTCTGCATGCTTACAGATGTCAAGTCCCTAATTTTGTACTTACTGACATTTTCTGAAGATGTCACCCTTCTGTCAGGCTTCTGTATAATAGGTAGCACAGCAGGATCCAAGTAATCTCTCAATAATTGTGGCTACTGACAGTTACTGCTCTGAGTGCTGTGTAGACTGATGATTTGGAAGTGAGAAGATGTCAGATTCAGATCTTTTCATGTCCTGTTTTCAAGACTTGGAATACTTCCAACACACGCAAATTCCTCATCAAAATATATCAACTTAGTCAATGATCAGCTGAAAGGAAGATACCTTGTCACTGTGGGAGCTGACTAAGCTGTGAAATGAAATAGGGGAGTTTCTGAATTGGCAGGATATAGCCCTGCCTGCTAGCCCAGTGAGAGATGGAAATCAACCAGTTCCTTACAGAGTATATGTGTGGGTTGTCACAGGCTCGTAGAGGGAACAAGCAACATAATGATGCAGTAAACAGGTATATCAGTGGATGGTTGTTCTTCATTTAATGGCACCAAGCACCTGCTAAATACTGGGCTTAAAAGAATTTGTTGCATAAGAAGTGTCAGTCTCACAGTAGGCATTGTTAGCCATTGTGGTTTTATTAGATGTATTTTGGTATTTCTATACTTTACTTTCCAGGCTTAGGTAGTTCATCACCTAAGGTTAAAACAAAGTTTCCACTAAAAATGCGTATATAAAATATTTAATGTAGCTAGTAACTACTGATCTCAAGAAAATTATGATAATATGATTCAGAATATGACAGATGATTTGGGAGCTAAAAGGCTAATTACTGTCCCTTTTCTCCTGTCCAGTATTTATTATTTCTTCTTAAAAGCTAAAATATTTGAAAAAAAATATTTTTTGAGGTTTGTTTCAGTTTTTAGCAGTGTGTTGGCAGTACTGAGCATATTTGATTCAGAATGACTCCTAAACGGAGGATGTACATCTGTTGTAGAAAAACATGCATTTTATACATAGCCCTTGAATGAACCAGTTTTCATGCTCATCTGTTCTTTCTGGATCTAAAACAGGCATCCTTGCACAGTCCAAATGCAAGCTGATTTCAGTGTGCATTCTGTATGGATTAAATACCAGGATCATGTATTTGTTCCTATGTCCTCTACACTGGACAGTCAGTGAGAGAGTTTCATTGGTAGGGATCACAGTTGGGATGATGAAGCATGGATGTAAATCTGATCTGATGCTTTATGTGACATTGTGATATACCTTAAAGTAATTTGAAGGTAAAGGGGTCTGATATAAGGGGCACATGAATAAAGAGATGAATCTTTGGAGGTAAGGCTAGATTGAATTCAGGTGTGGGGTCTGTATATTACCTGTGTTTGGTGATGTGAGAAGGTTTTGATGAGGGTTGGGGAGGATTTGTGTGTGTATCTATATACCTTGTACAGGCACATACAAATGCACATGAATTTTAAGGGATAAAAGTTACCTTAGCCACTGTGAAGACAGAGCTGTCTTGGTTTTACATTCCTAGCTTGGATTTAAACAGGCTCATGTGATAACAGGATACCCTGTATCTTCTGTTGAGGAAATGAATGTTTAGTTCAGACTTGATATAACCTAAGATTCATTCCAGACAGCAGACGTTTTCCAGACTCTGAAGATCTATTGATTAAACTGGATTGTACCATTTTTGTAGTTTTAAACAAGTAGTTCTGCATTGCTGTTCCGACATCAGAAATAAAAAATGGGGTGACTGACACTCCATAGACTTGATCCTTAATAGACCTATGACAAACAAATCAGGGTGAAGCTCTGTTCACTCTATCCTGCTTGTACAATTTTCTCTGAGGGTAAAGTATGAAAAATGGGATCTTTAATGCATCAGAAAGTATAGTAATATTTCTGGAGAAGTAAAACAGCAGGAAAAGTCCTGGGAAGTATCTGTTAGCTAGTGTTAGAGTTATGAAACACTTTCAAAATTGAACATTTTATCACTGAGTTTCTGAATTACATTGTTCAGCAAGGGAAAATAAAATGATTTAATCTTTTCAGATTAATTACTCTTTGAATTCTACTTGGAGAACCAGTATTTATTTAGAGCTCAATGATCTTTTCATTCATTTAATCTTACCTCCTTCTTTATTTTATTAAAAATCTCACAACATGTTATATAGATGAAAATAAATAGGGCTGAATAATAGAGTCACATATCATCCTTATGAAAATTGTGTCTTTATAATATAATTCCACAGAAAATTTTAACCTGGGTGTAATATTATATTAGAATATAAGATTATTTCTCAGTTTATGTCCATGAAGCTAAGATTACTTCCTGTGTACACTTTGAAGTTCTTCTGAAAATGGTTTTTGCTTTATTTCTGGTTCTAATTATTTCAGAATTCATTGTTTTCTTTTTGTATCTGCAAATCTTGATCCAGCAAAAGCTTGGGTAGAGAATTTCCATTTTGAAGGACTGTTTTTAAGTAAAAAATTCCAGTGAAAACTGTCTGTAACAAAAAATATTCTATAACATAAAGTTCATTATTTCTTCTAACCCAAATAAGACAAATAAAGTTATTCTTAATAGAAATTGATCTGAAAATTCCTGCCCCCTGCATAGTTTTAATTTTCACCTGTCATAGAAATGACAGCCATCTCCCATGCTTTGCAAAACAGCTTTGTTCACCCAGCAATACAAATGCAACATACTTTAAAATTATTTAAAAAAATTACAGACACCGGAGTTTTTCTTGTGAAGAACCTAAGACAGATACAGTTGTACCAGCAATTGAGTCCTTTGTCAGAATAATGTATCACATTGAGAATATGGGTAAATTAGAATATTAAAATAACATTGTTTATTTACAAGTTATTTGTAGTAATATAGGTTATTTAAGAGAAATACAGATTCATGCTAATAGGGGAAGTCTTCATTCTTTTTTTAATCATTATTTGGTACAATTTTTCATATTTCCTACTCTTGCCATTTTGTACATTTTCCACTGTCAGAGACTGATGTCTGTTAATGTTTACTGAGGAAAGACTGATAACCATACCAGATGAGATTTTGTTGGCAGTGGGATTTGATGGATGTGGAAGAATAATAATGTTCAATTTGGCAGAAATGCACTGGGATGGGAAATAAGGTGCTCCACTAAATATGAGAAAGCTGAGAAATGGAGTTGAATGTACACAATAGGTGTTTTTGTGCAGCTGGACCTGAGGCAACAGAAGAGCAATGTCTTCAGAAATGCATGCCTCTCTCCTGAAATTTCACTGTGTGTATTTGGGCAGAAATGGAGCAGTGAACTCTGGAAAAAAAAATCTGGTGTGTCCTGTACCCTGTTTTTTGGATTTACAGGGTTGACACAGTGTTCTCCAGTGTCTGATACCAATGCCTCTTGTGCCCATAGGACAACCTTCCCCAGAGAATGACAATACAATAAAAGACCTGCTGCCAGAGGATGCAGGGATTGACCACCAGACTGTCCACCAGCTCATTACAGTGCTCATGAAGTTCATGGCAAAGGATGAGAGCAGTGCAGAGTCAGACATCAGCAGTGCCAAAGCCTTCAACACAGTCAAGCGCCATCTGTACGTCCTGCTTGGCTACGATCAGCAGGAGGGATGCTTCATGATTGCACCTCAGAAAATGCGTGTTTCGACCTGCTTTAATGCCTTTATTGCTGGAATAGCACAAGTAGGTGAAGGCACTTACTAGTTTTTGCTGCTATTTATTACTGCCTGTTGTTGAAATAATGGTAGCACAGCCTTCTTTGTAGCAAAATAATGGCTGAATGAGGTAATCCTACTTAAAACTTCAGCACCTTTTCAGCTTGTGAAAGAAGTTCTTTCCACTGCTAGTCTAAAGTTGCTGCATAAGAGATTATAGTTTTGTGTGTATGGAGGTATGCATATACTACCACTGTATGAAAAATTAGAGACTGCTTCTAACCTCTGCCTTCTTTCACTAGCCTTTGAATGCCTTACTTTCCTCTTGACTATTTCCTCCTTTCTTCCCCGGGAAGACCTGAGATCTATGTGTTCTTGTTTTGTTTCCCTGTGTCTGTGAGCTCTTCAACATTCTTCACTTTTCAGGAAGCTCATTTTTTCTTCCTTACAGTGCATCAGGATTTTCTGTTCTCCCTTTCATAGGGAGTGCTATTGCCATCGTGAACTTTTGCCTATATTGCTATCATAAATGACCAAGCATGTCCTTGCCTTGTGCCTTCTTTCTCCATCTTGTAAGGAAGACCATAATTTTCTACCTCACAAGGCTCTTCTAAGGCTCAATTAATTCCCACTGATGGAGTAGTGGGTTATACTGGGCTGAAAAATGTTTCACACTTGCAGAGTATTCCTATTTGCAATGGAGCATCATCGTCACTTCAATGCTTTTTCCTTATCACAGTCTCTCATAAAGGATTACTTTAGGGGAAGAAGAGCGCTGTGATTTCAGATGTCCACTGTAACCTTCAAACATTGCTCAAAGCTATCCTTGTCTCTTCTGGATCTGCAATTCTTACCAAGATTTTCTGGTTCATGCATTGGAATCAGTGATTTTTCAAAGTTAAATGTGATGTTGATAGTTGGATAAATTTCCACAGCTGGAGAGATGTCAGGTATCCATATTTCAGTTGGCAAAATAGATGGTGTTAATGCAAACTGAGTAGCTACAAATGCATCAGGTTCCATTGTCCCAGAGCACTGTGGCTCTGTGTTAATTTTCATTTGTGCAGTTTTAAATTCAAGAGTGTAAAATGAGATTCAGATCTGTTGCTCTTGTATTGAGAGTCTGGAAGTGGCAGTTCAGGTCACAGGGCAGCATCTTCCACATTTGTGTTTTCCAAGTTTGGAAGCCCAAATTTCAGTGATGATAATTGGCCTGATTTTCAGAAGTACTCCTTACTGCAACTGTAAATAGCAGCCCCTGCCTTTCTCTTCCACCTTTAAAATGTCTTGTGTGAGCCAAATTCACCACTTGTGTTTAAAAGCTTTATAATTGAATCCTGGTTCCTCTGATGTCAAAAGGAGTTTGAGAGCTTCGGTAGGCCGAGGTTTTTCTCTATGCAGCAGACATCAACTTTAATTTGTATTTTGGGAGAATTCTTTTCTTAGCTGTAGGGCTGCTTTGTGTTTAGATTTGCAGTCCGAAGATGTATGAAATGCCATTTGCAGTCTGAAGATGTGTTTAGAGAGTGAGAACTTAGTACTGAGCTCTTACGAGATCTATTTCAGTTACTCTTCTTTCCCAAGCCATAAACACTTGCTTTACCCCGGCAGCTCGACAAAGGTTGGGATCAGGTTGGCTTGCTGGTTCGTTGGTTTTGATTCCAAGCGTGGTTCGAGTGGACAGTTCAATTAAAAAGAAAAAAAAAAAATCCAATGTCTCAATGTTTTTCACCGTAAACTCCGAGTGTTTGGGGCTCCCGAAATCCCGGGTTTCTCTGCAGTGGCGCTGTTTGCCCGCGCGGTGGCGCTGCTGGACAGCGCGGGCTCCGCGCCGCCTCTCCCGCGGCCTTTATTCCTTTATTCTTTATTCCTTTATTCTTTATTCTTTTATTATTTATTCCTTTATTCTTTATTCCTTCATTCCTTCATTCCTTCATTACTCTATTCCTTCACTCCTTCACTCCTTCACTCCTTCTTTCCTTCTTCTTTCCTTCTTTCCTTCTTTCCTCCATTCCTTTTACTCCTCCATTCCTCCGTTCCTCCATTCCTTTATTCCTTTTTTCCTTTATTCCTTTGTTCCTCCATTTCTTCGTTCCTCCATTCCTCCATTCCTCCATTCCTCCATTCCTTATTTTCCTGCTGCAGCTTGAAATTTGTCTGTGCTCAGCACCAGGATGTTTGTGTTACAGGATGTGCTCCGTTAGGCAGTGCTCTGCCTGCTTTGTATGGATGAGCTTTTCCTAACCATGCTATCACTCCCTGAGGGAACACAGCATTACAGGGTAGGACCAGATTTGGTGATTATAAGTCATATATTCCACTGGCTCACCCTACATGGATAGACATAGGATTCATCTGTTTAGCTCTACACGTGCAACACAAGTATTTGAGACAGCTGCACATCAATCTGGAGAATTTTACGGGGAAAAACTTCTAGTCTAGCTTGTTCAGGAGAGAGCTTAAGACCACAAGTTTAGTGTTTGTAAATTAGTCTCATCTGCTTGTTCTAATAAAAACAAAAGAAAAATATAGACTGTTTAGATGTAGAGAGCTGCTGATAAAATTCAGTAAGTCCACTGAAACTGCAGGGGCATGTTAGATCATGGGGGTTGTGCTGGAGCTGCCTTGGCCTGCTCTTACACCTTCCCAGGTGTCAACCAACGTAGGGCAGCATCAGACACAAGGGCTTTGTGGAGCCTTGTTATGATCTAGTGTAACTGCTGATTTCAGCATGTGTGATTTTAAAAATGGCTCATGTTAGAGGTCTGATAGGAAGATTTTGAAAAATAGCATTGCAGTTTCAAGTGAAAACACAGTTGTGCCAGGGTAGTGGGAATATATGGCTTCACTGCACTTTTGAATCACTCCTAGGATTCAAAGCACTGGCCCCAAGTAGCATGTTACTCTTCAAAGATCATGATGGAGGCCAGGTATGTGATGAACAGTAATCACAGCAACCTGTCTGCAGCAACAACACTGCTTAAGACTGATGAGCATTTTATTTAGAGCAAGATATTTTTCATTTGCTTTATTCTTGGATCCTTTAAGATTTTTGTGCTTAAACTTCCTGCATAGCATAGTAGACACTCTTACTTTTGGTGGAGAGTGGGAACCTAGTGTCATTATCTGATTCCAGAACCTGGGGTTTAAAAAACCCTAATGCCTAATGTTGCAAGCCTATTGAGAAAAAATTGAAAACTGCCAGTACAATGTTAGAATGCTAAGACAAAGTCCCCAAATAACCAACTTACAAGTGCATCCTGTCTGTTAAATATGGGATATACATGATATAGTTTTGTGTATTGAAGCATGATCAACTTGTGCCATAATACAAGGCTATTTCAGCATAATATATTTTATGAACTTGGTAGTGTATCTTAAAATTTAAACTGTGCTGGATGAAAGTTTTTCAGAACACATTTTCTTTGTTTCATTCTGCCTATCTATTCTGCCTATGAGAAGGTGGCAAGCTGTCAGAAAGCTTCTAAATGGTGGTGAGATTTCCTTAAAAACGTCAATTTCTTTTCACTTACCTAATGCCTCAACTGTGTTAATTATTTTGCTTTTTGACAACAGTGGATTTGGTTTTGGGGAGATAACTCCTGTGTTCTTTTCAGGTGATGGACTATAACATCAACCTGGGAAAACACCTTCTTCCCTTGGTGGTGCAAGTGTTGAAATACTGCACTTGTCCTCAGCTAAGGCATTACTTTCAGCAGCCTCCTCGCTGCTCCCTCTGGTCCCTCAAGCCTCACATTCGGCAGATGTGGTTAAAGGCTTTGCTTGTAATTCTCTATAAGGTGAGTGGTCTTAACAAGACTCTGTCCACAGAAAAATTTGAAATTTGTTACAGGGAACACCTAAACGTATGGTAAGTGAATGGAACTGTAAAAGACAATTTTCTTTGATATACTTACTCACTGCATTTAGTTTCTTTGTCTGAAATAGTTAGGATTTAGGCTGTGCTACTGACTTCCTCTGTGCTTCTGCAGTCTTTATTGTCTTTCAGGTGTTTACCTGAGAAAGGAAAATACGGATATTAAAATAGGGAAATGATGTATGAAATTCCAGTGAGGAGTATTTTGAGTAACTTAGAATTATTTTTAAAAAAAGAGTAGTGATTTTAAATGGAGGAGTGTGTCAGTTTAGCAGTTTGTATTCTTCAGCTGAGTGATACTTTTTAGGAAATGCTGTTAAAATGTAATGCATTTATGCACTGAAATGGAGTGAATACTTTTGATATGCTTAACAAATTTCTAGCAGGTCTGTAGGGCATACAAGGAAGTGCAGACATTAAATGTTACTAGTATGGACTTTTAATATTTTATTAAAATAATTCTGTGTACAAAGCTGACAACAGTCATGCTTCTCATGATGTATTTGGAAATGTATAATCAAGGGAAGGCAAAAGGCATCCAGCTGACAATATTATTGCAATTTTTCTGTTTTACTGCCTTAATGTTTATCCAAGGAGAAAAGTTAGTTTTTAAGCTGAAGTTTTTCTCTTTTGCTGAACAGTACCCCTACAGAGACTGTGAAATCAGCAAGATTGTACTTCACCTAATCCACATCACAGTCAATACCCTCAACGCTCAGTATCACAGCTGCAAGCCCCATGCAACTGCTGGTCCTTTGTATAGTGACAACAGTAACATAAGCCGATACAGTGAAAAGGAGAAAGGTACTTTTAACACTCTAATTTGTATGAGAGTCATTGATTTAATTCATTAAGTCTTGCAGATGTTGTAGAAATGGGTAAATGTGGTCTGAACTTTAGAACATAATACTTGGAATTGAGTCTGAAGTGTGACTTACCTGACTGAGCAGTGTAGCCAAGTATAATGAGAGACATTCTCAGCTGCTCCATAGCCTGAGCACAGCACAGTGGTCTCACATCTCTCAGGGGAGTGTATCTTAGACTTAATGGTTTAGTCACCATGGCTGGATAGTCCTTGGCCTTTTCTATGGCAGTGCTAGCTGATCCTGCAAACACGAAGTATGCAACCAGCCTGACACTATGTTCTGATTTTACTTTGTCATAACATGAAATAATAGCAAATACTGATACTGAAAAGAGAAGACCATGAATTCAATCTGTAGTTTGCTTTTCTCTTTAAAGGAGCTGAGGCTGACAAGGTTACTGCAAACGTGTAGGTGGATAAGTGCAGGCAAAAGAAAGGTTGAGTACTTTGTGTCTGATTGTGAGCTCTGTATGTGCTTGTTTGGTGCAGCAGAGCCACTGTGGTGACGTGAGCTGGTGTACGCTTGGGGCTTCAAATGCCACGGTGTCACTGAGTGTAATTCCTCAGGTTTGTGAAGTTAGTTGCATAACAAGTGCTAATGATTAACATGTTCTTTTGATATTCTGAAGCCTTCTTTCAGCTATTTTGCCTTTTAGCTGCTTATTCACTGTTTACATCTTCCTTCTCAAATAGTCTTTGTAGTATGCAGCAAACTCTACTGGAGAAGGATCCAAGAAACTCTCTTGTTTTCATGTCGGTACCTTTTCCTCTTTTGCTGCTGGTTGCTTGTGAAAAGATGTCCAACAAAACAAAAGCATATTTTGTTTACCTGAACACACTATTACTCTGCTCTAGCAAATTATAGCAATCTTAATGTGGATTTAAACTACATATTGCATAACCTCACTCAGCTGGACAATTTGTATTGCTAGTGGAGGGCTAAGAGACAACTGTGGCTTTACTATGAATTTGTTTTGAGACAAGTTAGTGACTTAGTTCATAATGACTTACTAATGCATTTATAAAGTGCATTAACTTTCTGGATTGATTCTGAGATGTTTTAAAGACAAATTGAGGTGCCCAAGTACCCATCTTGTCCAGTACTGGTTCCCTGGGTGGCCTTGTGTGTCACTTCAGCATTGTTTCCTTATGTTTACAGTAAGGAGAATAATATTTACTTGCTTTCCAAAGCTGTTGTGAAGGGCTTTGGGCTGTACAGAGGTAAAGGACCATAAATGGGCAAATTTTACTCTGTAAATACTGACTTAACCACAGGGCTTGTTCTTCTCCTTTGTGGAAGGGCTGCAGAAAAAGGAGGATGTAGAAAAGTTTTCTTTCACCTGCAAAAAGCAGCCAGTGTAATTCCATAGAGACTTGGAAGTTGAAGCCTTTCCCACCTTTTCTAAAGAGACTTGTTTAATCACTGGCCAGGTAGTGTGTGTGTGTTGCTGTCATCATCAGAAGTGGTGTTTAGATAGTGACCAGATGCGGATTTTGTCGTCAGGCAGCAAGAATTCCTGTGCTAAAGATGGATTTCCCCACTACTGAACTTTTTTCCTAATTTTTCTGCAAAACTTTGTTGTGGGGATCATGAGTGTTGTGTGGATCAAGTGTCCAGGTTGCTGTGGAACTGATGCTAAATATTGTGACACGAAGCATTTGTTGCTAAGGGGAAGAAGTAGTTACACATTAAGACATGACATTAAAAGTGATCTAACTTATTAAAGCCAGTTCCTAAAGAAATTCTTACTATCAACTTTGGTTGATTTTTCTGGATTCATCATTTCAATGAGGTATCTTGTCCCTGATGCCTTTAGGTGGCAGTTTTATAGCTTCACATGTACTAGCAGCTTCCCAGCAATTTCAGAGATAAAGATATTTATGTCTCACTTAAGTCTGCAGTTTTTGTCAATTCTTGCTCTTTGACTTACGTGCCCCTTCACTCCCAGGCACCAAATGTGTTTTCTCTCCATATTTGCTTGCTACACTAAACAAGACCAGCTTTGTTTTTCTTTGGAGTGCTCTGTTTTTATTGTCCCAATAGTGTTTCTTATTTCCTTGGAGATGAGTCACTGGACATAGAATTACAGAATGATCCCACATGATAGATATAGATTTTTTCTTTTTTTAATTTCTGTTTTGTTTTTTAGTAGCCATTTTATATAGATGATATGGCATTTTTTGGATGGATAAATAGATTTGGATCTTTCTTTCTCTGGATCTTTCATCTGACTGGTCTCAAATCAGAGCATAATGTTTTACTATTACTACTTTGATCAATAATTTCATAATCCATACTCTTAGGTCTTATTCTGTTATCATTATCAGCTTCCCAAGATAATCCATTTCTTCCCTTTTAACTTTCTTATTTTGCTGGTTTATTACTTACCTCACAGTTCTTTGATTAATTTCTGTCTTCTTCAATTTACCATTT
This sequence comes from Buphagus erythrorhynchus, assembly GCA_013400855.1. Lineage (NCBI taxonomy): Eukaryota > Metazoa > Chordata > Aves > Passeriformes > Sturnidae > Buphagus > Buphagus erythrorhynchus. The sequence goes on along the minus strand of VZTT01029761.1, from coordinate 9,481 downwards.
CTTACTGAGCACTACAGAAGTTGTTTACTCAAGTCAATGTCCTGATCTAGTGTGTTTTTTCCATCTAAAGAATCTGTATTATTATCAGTAAAGAAGATCAACTTAGAATGGTAAAAGCTTTGTTATGCTTTTGTTGCACTGTAACCTATTTTTCATTTGTCTCTGACCTTAACTCAAGATGTAATAAGAATGACAAAGTTAAACCTGGGGTACAAAATTTTCTTGCAAACTTCATTTGTCAATTCAGGTTTAATAGACACTGAGGTTTTGTTGCATAGACAGCTTTTCATTTAAGAAATTGCACTCTCTTAAGAGTAATAATGTTTTTTCTTTCTCCAGCAGAGGAAGACAGTGTTTTTGATGAATCTGATATTCATGATACACCAACTGGACCTTGTAATAAAGAGTCTCAAACTTTCTTTGCAAGACTGAAAAGAATTGGTGGCAGCAAAATGGTGAAATATCAACCAGTTGAGATGAATGCTCAGAGAAGTATGAATTTTTTTGTTGGCATAAACTCCTGCAGAAATACAATTTCCTACTCAATTTCAAACTACCAACTTTCTTTGTAGAGTTAGTTGCACTGCCTAATTTTAATATAACTACTCTGTCTGACTCTTAAGAACACTCACTTCCCTAAATGAGTTATCTTTCAGCAATCTCAAAGTAGGCACTCCAGAATAAAAATACCAAACATTAGAAGTTGTTTCCTGAAACATTAAGCTCTTCTGAATTAAAAAATATTTAAGAGGATTTTTTAAAATTTCTTTAACCATTGGGCTGAGTACTTTTTACTTAAATTATTTTTTTCCCAGAAATTGATTTTGTTGATAAGGTGGGACTCTACAGTAAGCAAATTGGTTGTTGCTGCTGCAAATATTATGGTTTTCCATTGGCAAAAATTGGGTTTTCACAAAGTAGGAACTATTTTGATTTCAAATTTAGCTGTCTGGAATCAAAAGCCTAAAAAAAAGTTGAGGAGATTTCCACTATCACCCACTTGCCTTTTTTTTTTCCTTTTAGATGTTTGCAAAGAGGGTGAAAGTGGTTCTGACTAGAGTGAACACTAGAACTTCTATCACTAGTTTTTTCTGCATGGTGATTCATACGTGGAGTATTTTGAAATATGGGGCTATTAATGATTAGGAATATCCTATTTTATGTGAAAATATGTAGTAATTAATAATAATGGTGATAATAATAATAACAATGATGATAATCTTTGAAGATGTTCTCAATGAGTGTGCTCACACAGCAGAGCACCAGTGCAGTGGCAGTGCCAGCAGGTGCAGCTGTGCTCACTGCCCTCCTCCCCAGGGTGAGGAGGGAGGAGTGGGTGCTGTGATAGCTGCTGGACCCTGCTGGGCTCTAGAATCACCAGGGAAAAATTCTCTGATCTCAGGCTTGTGCTGTGATATCCTCACTGCCAATACTACCCTTGCTTCTTGAATCAGAAGCATTCATCTTAAGCCTGTTCTGCTGCAGTAAATAATAGATGTACTACATGCAGCCACCCCAAGTATCTGTGGAAATTACATGCCTATTCCACCTCCTTTCAATGCACAAGGCCAAACAGTCTATCTTCAAGGTACATCTGTCCAGGATGAATAGACTTTGGACAGCATTTAGGTAAATGCTACTATCCAGATAGCAGGTTTTTGTTATTATTTGTTGTAAAAATGCATGTAATTTGGTTCTGAGGTTAAAACAAAATGTAGGCAATTTTGCCTAATACTGGGTTTGTGTTTGTTTTTAAAATGTCAGTCATGTTGTATTGTGATATAAAGATGAAGGTGTTGCCAAAAGTCTCCAACTGAGGTAGTATTAGCTTTTTCTGTTTTGATCAGGTGAAATAGAGCTGGCTGAATATAGAGAGACGGGGGCCTTACAAGACAGCATTCTACGCTGTGTGAGAGAAGAAAGCATTCAGAAAAAAAAACTGCGCTCTCTGAAACAAAAATCTCTTGATATAGGGAATGCAGACTCCCTGCTGTTCTCGTTAGACGAGCACCGCAGGAAGTCCTGCATAGACCGCTGTGACCTAGAAAAGCCTCCTGTCCCTGCTTGCACCACTCACAGGCACAGCGACTACGGGCGCTCTCGGCACAACTCTGCTAAAGCTGAGAACACAGACACGCAGGAAAGCCTGCCCCGTACAGAGAGCTTCCAGGAAACAAAAAGACCTGTCATACCAGAGGTTAGGCTAAATTGCATGGAAACCTATGAAGTGAAAGTGGACTCCCCGGTTAAAACTGCTGGTCCCAAGGAAGATTTAGATCTGATAGATTTGTCCTCTGATTCAACATCGGGTCCTGAAAAACACTCAGCACACTCCACTTCAGACAGTGACTCTTTAGTCTTTGAACCACTTCCTCCTCTTAGAATAGTGGAGAGTGATGAAGAAGAAGAAACAACAAACCCTCTGAATGATGAGGTCTCTGGCAAAACTGCTGTTTCATCTCCTTCAACTCCTATCAATGTGTCTGCACTCAGCCTCAGCACAACTCCACTGGTACAGTTCAGCATTGAAGATTGCTCCAAAGACTTTAGTTATAAGGACACAAGCAACAATGCTTCAGCAGGAATAGAGGAGGTCATTTGCACTTCTCCCAAAGATCAGAAGAACTCTTCAGAGTTAGTTAAGCCAGAAGAATTTCAGGACATGTCCTCTGGAAACTCACTAACATTGAAACAGAAAAGGGACCTACTGCAGAAATCATCTGCCCTTCCAGAAATGTCCCTTGATGATAACTCAGAGCTCGGTGTGGAGGAAATTAAACCTAGTGGAACAATTCCAAGCCCAAATGTAAAGACAGTCCTTATTAAAGTCCCCGAAGATTCTGAAAAGCAAACAGAAAGTGATAAACTTGATACCAATACAGAGTCTGACACTGAACAAAACACAGAGCAGAAACAAGAAGGGGAGACCGAGGAGTCAGAATTTAAGATTCAGATTGTTCCTCGCCAGAGGAAGCAGAGGAAGATTGCTGTGAGTGCTATTCAGAGAGAATACTTGGACATTTCTTTTAACATCCTTGACAAGCTGGGAGAGCAGAAGGAGGCAGGTGAGCTCACTCACTCCATCAAAAATCTTATTTTTGCCTGAAGGTTCTAGTAACAGACCTGTGTAAGGAGATGTGTATATTTATAGTGAGATGTGAGTATTTATAGCATCTGATGTGCTAGCTGAGTGCTTTCAGGTGTTTGTTTCTCACAAGGAATGTGCTAACCATTCAGGTATGATGGATGTGTAAAGGGCCCATTTGAAAAGGAAGTGGAGTTCTGTGACAAAAATACTCATTCTGATGTCCAAGTTAGGGAATGAAACCCCTTGTCCTCTTTGTGCTGGGAGTCAGACAAATGGTCATACTTCTGTGTCTTTTGTCCTGCTAATCTAGTCCATGCTACACTGATTCTCTTTTGGTTTAGTGATTTTTAGCCCTTATTTCTTTTGCCAGCATAAGGCAGTGGAAAGGAGGATGGATCACAAAGTGTAAGGCTGAGCAGACTGTACACTTCAGAAGTAAGAGCACTTGGAATTAACCACAGTTTGCATTTAGACATAGACATACATATATATTTAGTTTTTATACACTGAAATCTGTTTGTAGCCTTCTTTGTACTTGGTATCCACAAAGTCTTAATGGCTTGTGTTTGTAAAAGATTTGAAATTCAAAGATGGGCAATCATCTGGGTACCCTAAATTTTTTTCAGTTGATTTCAATGGAAAGTTTTGTTACTAAGTTTTTTCAGGTGGGGAAAAAGTGAGTTTTAGATTTTCCTCAGATTCCAGTTGGGTCTATCAAACCATTTGAAAAACTGAATGCTGCTGCCTTTTTCATTTCTTGGCTGTTTTTTATTTTCCTAGGATTTTTCAGTTATTAGCATTTTACCAGGTTTTTTTAACATATTAATGAAAAAGGACAGAATCCATCAGGCCTCAGTTCTTTGTTGCCTTTAAAGTGAAGGGGAATATTTATGCATTCCTGACTTTACTTTTTTCTTAATTACTTCAGAGGGAACCACAGTATAAATTCTTCTTAGGATATTCCACTTTTACAAGGTGAAATTGTTCCGTGTAATCATAGTTACACTGTTCCCTTTATGTTTCAGGCCTGTCATCCCATTTATGGTTCTAATAAGCTGAAGAACTACTGGAGCTTTATAAAAATTAAAGAGAGCTGAGTGCTTTTGAACCTTTCATATAGAGCAGCGTGGTCTTGAAAGAATTGTTCAATTAGACTCTATGCTTTTTTTGACCATTAACAAGGGCCAATTTTCATGCAGTAATGAACAGTGTTACCCTTGAAACTGCTTGGAAGGGCTGTCCCAGTTCTGAAACACCACGTGGAACCCTTTTAATGCAGAATTTTAAGCTGTGAATCTTCAGGATCAAATGCTAGATCAGCAGCCTCTTGAATGAAAACCGATGACATGTTGGAGTTAATGCTTTTAAAGGATACTGAGCTGTCACTTAGAGTTGCTTTACATCAGTGGTCTCTCTCTTATTTCCATGTTGGTGGTTCCAATAATCACTTGAGTGGGATCAATATCAAACTCTATGTGCATTTATTAGTCATGAGCTCTGAAGACCATAGACAGAATTCTCCTTTAAAAAGTGATTTTAAGAAATAGATCCCTGTGCCCTATAAAAATTCTTATGACAAACACACTGAATCCTGTTAAAACTACTGGGAATGCCAGATGGTGAATGGATGACTGAAATGATGCAAAAAGGGCATCTAGGGAGAAGGAAGATAAAAAACTTTGTTGATTTTCACATGCAGATTCTGCTGCCAAAGGACTTTCAACACTGGAAATGCCAAGAGAGTCATCATCTGCACCAACCCTTGAGGCAGGTGTTCCAGAGACAAGTAGTCACTCTTCCATATCAAGTAAGTTTACCTCTGATTTGAGGATTAAAATCAAAGTTACTGTATTTGTGCATCAGATGCACATCATGTATGGTAAATTCCTTCCTCTGAGTTCCCTTGATTTTTTGAAGTGCAGCTGTTTTGGATATCATTAGAACTGTTAAATCTCTGAGTGTCAGCAGCATTTTAATAGTTAGTAGCTAAAGATTTTCTCCTGAGACATGGCAAGTTTGACAAATGTGGTTTTCTTGAATTAAAGTAGGTAGCAGATAAAAGCAGTAATTCATTAAAACTGAATGTTTATTTTCCCCTATGAGAAAGCATTGTCAACTGTCAGTGCACAGAAGCAGAAGATAAGAGTCCACAGGGCTGTTGCTATAGCCTTTGGTACATTTTTTGCTGTACCTTAGGAAAAAAATCTCTTGCAATTTTTGTAAAATGCCTTGAATGCCACTTCCTCAGGGGCTCGCTGACATGTGGTAACTCTTTATCTGGGACTCCCATAACCATTGCAATTGAAAGTGAACTATGTTGTTTAAAGTAGACATGACCCATGGCTTATCAGAGCACGTGAAGAGATGTTAAGGTGGAGGTACCTTAGAGCACTTAACAAAATTCAGAATGGTGTGTCCATCTAGGTAACACATCTGAAGGCCAGTGGGGCAGAACTGTGGCTAAAAAAGGGAGGGAAAATTACTTACTTTGATACCACTGATCTGCTAGGTCAGCTCAACTGTCTTGCTGAACTTCAATTTCAGATTGCTATAGCAATGTTAAATTTTAGTTTCTGAAATTCATTGTCTGCTGAGTTGAGTGGCTTATTAAAGGAATAATGCTATTTTAGACATCCTCTGTTTTCCCACAAGCATCTCAGGTCATATGCATCTCACAGAGTACATTTGTTGACCACCTAATGATAGAGATGTCACTTACTAAAGCAGCTGAAGAGGTGCCAGTTGAGACCTCTCTCTCCTGCTTTTAGCCCAGTGCTAATGGTTCCTGTAAATTCCAACATATGAAATTGAGAATAGTACCTGTATGATGTTGAGCCTGCATTCCTATGCAAATATTTCTTTCCTCTTTCTGGAAACTTGCCTCAGTTTCCAACTGCAAAAAGGGATATGAATTCTTCCATTGTGTCTCTTGTACATTTAGACTGGAATGGTTTTAATCTTCTACTATGTATCTTTATAGTGCTTTGCATCGTAGGTCCTGATCAGGACTGTGAGCACAAGGCACTTCTGTAACACAAATGGGTAATATTAGCTGTACAGCCAGTGCCTGACCACACAAAGCATACATCTTTGACTGCAATGGGAAGAGTTTGCCTTTGGATTTCTCTTTTTGAGCAGAGAATTCTGCAGGAATGGAAGGATTGACCAGATCAGTAGATAACAAATGAGAAGTGTTGCCAGCTGCTGTATGAAGTTTACTGATCTTTTAATGTGCTTGTTAGGTTTCTTGTAGAAAATCTGGTAGGGGAAAACTTCCCCCCTGTCATGGTCTAACCCCAGCCAGCATCCAAGCCCTGGGCAGCTGCTGGCTCATGTTCTCACCAGGAGGATAGGGGAGAGAATGGGAAGGGTAAAACCTGGGAAACTCAATCTTTATCTCATGGGTGGAGAGATAAAGACAGTTTATAATAGGGAAAGCTAAACCTGCATAGAAACAGGGCAAAACAAGGAATTAATTCACTGCCTCCCATGGGCAGGCAGATGTTCAGCCATCTCCAGGAGAGCAGGGCCCTGTCACAGGTAATGGTGACTTGGGAAGATGAAATCTGTCATTCCAAATGTGTCCCCCCTTCCTCCTTCTTTCACCCACTTTATGAACTGAGCATGATGCCATATGGTCTGGTAAATCCCTTTGGTCAGTTTTGGTCACTTGTCCTGGCTGTGTCTCCTCCCAACCTTCTATGCACCCCCAGTCTCCTCAGCAGCGTGGCAGCACAGAAAGCAGAAAAGGCCTTTGCTCTGTGCAAGCCCTGCTCAGCAATAACAAAAATATCTCTGTATTATCAACCCTGTCTTCAGCACAGATCCAAAACACAGCCTTATACCAGCCATGGTGTTGAAAATTAACTGTACCCCAGCTGAAACCAGCACACCTCCCTTTGGCACCAGTCAGTCACAGGCATGAAAAGCCAAATGCTGGTCCACAGCAATCAGCCTGGTCCAACACTGTTCAAAGGCTGGCAATTCTGATATTTTTTGGGGTTTAGATTTTTTTTTTTGTAGCACTCTTGTGGTTTAGATTTTGTTGTTTTTTTAGGTTTTTTTCCCTTATCATTATTTGAAACGATTGCTGTCATTGAGAAATCAGGTAAATAATCCTAGAAATGCAAACCTGCTCAACAATAGCTGGATTATGTGATATATTAATGAAATTTTTAAAATTACAATCACAAAAAGCTTGTAAGAAAGTTCAAAGAGATTAATTTCTCTGTTTCAACAGTCATCTGCATTCCAAGCAGTTCTAACATTAATTGCTGTTCTTTTATCAGGAAATTCTATGCTTGATAAAGTGATAAAAGCATCTATTTAAAATCATTGCCCTGGAAATAATGGAAATTCTATTTTTCTCTTAATTTGCTGTGAAAAGCAGCTGCAATACAACTTTTAAAAGTGAACCATAGAATGGTCTCTTGGTCTGGTTCAATTCTACAAGTTCAGTTATACCAAGACTACTTTGCAGAAATCCTATACTTGGGCCAAAAGATGGAGTTTAAATGCACTTCAAAAGGATATAACTGGAAAGGATGTAATGAGGAGAAACTTAAATACTTCACCTAATAAAATAATTTCAGTGCAGATTTTCGCTGAAATATTCATTGTGGTTGTTATTACTCAAGGCTTGTATTTGTTTTGTTTTGTTTTTGAGGGAGTACTCTGCTTACTCTGAATTTTAAACTCTCTGATGGAAAACGAGTAGAGCAAGTTTAGGAGAAGGCACTCAACCCTTCAGAGCTTTCTGTAGGTCGCAGTTTATCCCTTACCTGTACTTCCTTATCATGGTTAATAATGTGAAATGCTGTGTTTAATTTCACAGCTTAGATGGTTACTGTTTGGAATTGTAGAATAAAACTACTTGATTGTTATTGGTATTTTTAATTATGTTGAATGTAGTTGCAGATGAAAATGATCATTCAGAGAAGATTATACTTTGTTGCCCTTGCTCTGAGAGCCTGTTGAGGAAAACACTTAAAGCTACACAAAAGGCAACATTTTAAAAGCTTGTGTCAGCAGTTTCACAGGCCTTGTTCAAGCAGGGCCTTAAAACTCTGTCTTCATACAGTGAACAATGATTTTAGTTTCAGTGATGGAAGCATACTGCTCAGGCTCAATTGTCCAAGTGAATGTATTATGCTTGTTCAATTTGAATTTTTTTTATGAATGGAGAAAAAAGTGAGAAAGGAGTTTTGTATGATCTCTTTCTTCCTCAATTTAATTCGAGAAAATATGTAGAATCATTTAAGTTGGAAATGAGCTTTAAGATCCTTGAGTCCAAGCTAACACTGCTAGTCCATCACTAAGTCGTGTTCCTAAGCACCACATTGATATGAACTAAAAGTCTTAAGTCTCCCTTATGGTTTCACTTCGAGCATTATCCAGTGACATATATCTCATAAATCAATCTTTTTAATGAAGTAAATTGTTGGATGAGTAAAAATTGAATATTTGTTGCTTGCTAGCTCTCTGTAAGAGAACTGGCAGTGAGGGTACAGGAGGGTCTCATCTCCAAAGGCTGCTGGCTTCACCCTCAGCAGAATGTGCAGGGGCTCTGCCTGAGGGGTGGGTGTGTAGAGGCAAGTTCAGGTCGTGCCACCCACGAAGGATGCTGGTGGTGCATAGTGACAGTGAATTTGTTTTCCTGGGGTCAGCATGGACACAGAGCCCTGCATGCTTTGCTAGGAGGAGACTGAGTTTCCTTCCTTGGTGTGTTGTACGTGAGTGAGATTTGAGTATGCATTTATTGCCTCTCAGCATGGGAGTTTTGGGGTAGTATCTTAACACTTCCCAGATATCAAATCTTTTTGATGAGCTTTCATAATATTTGCAGGCAAAAAAGCACTGACAGTTGACACAGTAAATCCAAGTCTCTCCTGACTGATGGCATTGGGGCCAGAGCTGTACCCTGTGTAGTTGTATGAAAGGTACATACTGAATTGAGCAAGATCCTTAGAGCAAGCCATCATTGTCATTCCAGTATTTATATCATGCTGGCTTGTAAGATCAGGAAATGAGAGTAGTTCTAAGTGTTGTCTGAGCTCCTGAAATCCTTTTGCATTTCTGACTTGCAGCTCAGTTCAGACAAATGAAAAGAGGCTCTTTGGGAGCTCTGACAATGAACCAGCTAATGAAGAGGCAGCTGGAACACCAGTCTAGTGCTCCCCACAATATCAGCACTTGGGATACTGGTGAGCTGCATTTATTGTTCTTTATTTCTATTTCCTAAACCAATTACTGTGTAACAATCCACTTAAAAATCCACTTTAAAAAAAAGAGTACTTCTATCCTACCATTGCAGATAAGTGATCAGTATCAAGTCTAAAGTGAATCTTTATAGCAAGTACAAGATTATCACCTAGTAAGAGTTGGAATAGTTAC
>VZTT01029759.1:0-28438 GCA_013400855.1 Buphagus erythrorhynchus | reverse complement strand
TGGTGCATTTTGCAGAATTGCTGCTGCACCCAGGGACACCTGGAGCTGTAACACACAACCTGAGCTGCTTGTGCCCTGTTTGTACCTGCTTTCTTTGTGGCACAGATGAAAGCTTTTATCTCCCCTTCCATGGAGTGGGGATGACAGCCTGCTGTCAGCTGGGCTGACCCCAGTGTTGTGGGAAATGAGAGAAAGGGTAAAAATCCTCCCCTGGAGCTTTTACAGCAAGTGCTGTTTGCTTTCCTCCCCAGCTTTCCCCTCCTGCATGGAGGCATGCAGCAACTGTGCTTTGCTAATTAATGCCTCGCTTCTTTTATACTTTTTATGTAATTGATACAGAAAATGGAGGTGGTTCACCATGAAAAAGCATCAAGTGTTTTGTTGAGCTGCTCCTGACAGTGACTGTTCTGGTGCAGTGGTGGTTCTAATGACAGATCCTTGTTCACTGACACTCTTCCCAGGAGAGGATGCCAGGGGATGGATAATTGGACATACTGGAACCACCTAGAAACTTTTGTATCATTTTATATTGAAAGGATAATGACTGTTTCTGTCTTGAAGTGACCTAAAACCTGTAGAGAGGCAATATGCCAAAGCCCGTGGAAGTTGGGTCCTGTCCGCCTCCTGACAGACATTTGTCAGAGGATTCCATATCAATTTGGGATAAATTTAAATGTACTCCTAGCTGCATACTAATTCTGGGTATTAGCTGTGACAGCCTGGCTTGCATGCAGAATGAAAGCTTATGCTTTATATCTGAACAGCAGCATTGCATTTCATCAAAAATGGAATGAAAAAATTAAAGATTTTAAAAATTTGGGATCTGGAGCGGCTCAAGAGAGATCACTGTGAGCCCCACTCCCTGTGGCCACTGGGACATGGGACAGTGATGAATATCCTGGCTGTCACTGGATTGTTTTGGGCAGTCAGTCAGCCCCTTTTTCCCAGCTGTGTTCATGTCAGACACAGAATTTCAGAATGTTTTGGCTTGGCAGGGTCCTCACAGCCCAGCCAGCTCCATCCTGGCACGGGCAGGGACAACTTCCACAGCCCAGGCTGCTCGTTCCCCTCTGTTGTGGTTGCAGTTACTGACCAGGAGTTGTTTCCATCTGGTGTGGTTTCCATCTGGTATGGTTTCCATCCACTTGCTTGTACAAAAGCAGAATGATTTTTCTTTTGTCAGTGGGAAGCAAAGGGAAGAAGAAAGTGCTGTGGGAGAGGGGGATGCTGAGGAAATGGGAGCAGAGGAGATCCCAGGGGATCTGCTCCAACACATTGGATACAGTGCTTGGCTTTGTCTGCAGGTTTTTGGACAGGTGGCAGTGGAACCTTCCAGGGACAGGGGGTTGGAGCTTTGTGTCCTTCAAGGTCCACACAACCCAAACCCTGCTGTGATTCTGTGATTCCCTGGAATGTCATTCCAGGCAGCAGTGGCTGCTCTGGCATTCCCCCAGCCTCCAGGGAATGTTCTTTCTGTGTCTCCAGAATGACATTTCCTTAGCAGGAGTTTGTGCAGGAGGTGGCTGTGACACCAGGGCAGCTCAGGCTCATTGGGCTGCCCTTGGATCACGCTGGCATTTTGGGAACGGCAGCCTGGGCTCCTGTCTGACTTCCATAAATCCCAGAATTCCAGCAGATTGCAAATCTGTTGGGGAGATTGTCCTCACAGATCCATCACAGTCACAACGTCCTGGTGTCACACCTCAGGCAGCTGAAAAAACCTCGCAGGCAGTTCTTGTATATAAATCCCAATTTTTGCTGTTTCCAGAGCAGTGCAGCTCCACCAATCCTGCTGTGGACTGGCACACCCAATACCGGTTCCAGCAGGAATTTTTGTACACTTTTAAATTTATCTCTAGGGGTTTTTTACTTATACATTGAGGAGGATGTAAATATTTTCTATTTATGTGTAGTTAAATGTCCTCTTGTAGTGGTGCTTTCTCACTCCAGCTGTAGTTTTACTGCTCCTTGTCCCCATGAGCTGTTAATTACTGAATTACTTCACTGAAGTGAGATCCTGTCCATGTGTCCCAGTTCCAGTGTTGGCTCATTTTTATTCCCTATTTTTCCGTGTAATTGTAATGGATTTTTTTTTTTTAATAAAAAGTCATTTTATACCTGGGGCACTGAAGCTTGATGATATTTACACATTCTAGCCCTTTTTAAAATGGCAACTCCATATACAAAGTTTAATTCTTTTTGTTAGATTGGATATCAGGAAAGGTCCTTCCCCCAGAGGTGCTGGGCACTGCCCAGGGAATGGGCACGACCCCAAGGCTGCCTGAGCTCCTTCCAGATGATGATTTTCCATGATCCAAACTTCCTCACTTTTTCTCTTCAGTTCTGTTATAGTGTAAAAGACACTAAAAGAGAGGAGATTAAGAAATATATACAAAGTCAAACCAGAATTATTGTACTGAGAGCACTTTTCCACCTGCCTCACATGACAGCAATATATATATATGTGATTTATTGCTATTTTCCATGGAAGGACACCATTTTCCTGGGTAGAATTACAATTGAAGCAGCAAGGATCTCATCAGTCACCCAGCTGTGTTTCTGTAACATGAACAACTTGCAAGTCAAATACTGAAATCTTTATTTGAGCAAAATTGTCCTTTGTCACAGTGCAAATTGTGTTTGAGTAAGGAGTTAATTGCTAATTCTAACAGGGATCCGTATTAGGGTAGAAGCTGTCACAGGAGGACTGGAATCAGCAGGAATTTATATTTTGGTGGGTGTTTGGTTAATCTGTAGCAAACACTTTGGGATTCTGCACATCCAGGTGTGCAGCCCACTCCACCAGGTTCAGCACGGCAAATTCAGAATTAATACAAGTCTGAACAGTGGATAGACTTGGGAACATTCAAACTACAAAGGAGATTTATTCCTCATGGACATGAAATACAAACCACCGTGACTGGGGCTGCTTCAAGTTCCCTGCCTCAAATCCTCAGCATTCTGTAGCAGCTTCTCTCAAATGCTGTAGCATTTTCAATGTCTATCAACCTGGAAATTATCCCTGGTTTTTCCTAGGATGGAACTTTGCTCCCCAACAGCAGTTTGATTCCTCTCTGCCATCCCCACTGAGGTTTTTTGGGAGCCTCTATCCCTGCTGAAGGGAGAGGAGCCATCCTTTGTCCCAACAAATCCACAGCTCCTCACCAGCAGGACTTGGGATCATTTCTGACACCGCTCCTGCCCCCAGCCATCACTCACTCACCTCCTCAAATAAAATGATAAGAAATCTGTTTAGCTCTGAGTAGTTGGAGTAAATCAGGGACATTGATGTGCTGATTGAGAGGCTGGAGGTTTTCCAGACTTCATCTGCAGGATGAATTGGTGAGGATTTATTTGCCCTTTCGTTCCTTGGCAGCTTTGCTTTCGCTCATGGCAGAGGTTAGAACAATCACACAGACTGTCGGAAAAGTATTCAGATTAATGATTTTATGTGTAAACTATTTCTCCCCACTCAGAACGTTAAGGGATAAGAAAATGAAGAAGCTCTTGTCTTTGAGATGACGTCTTGAAGGTCCTGTCTCCTCAGAAGAGGAGGTTTCCAGGAGGACTGAGGGTGTGAAGCAGCTGGTGCTGGGGGAGTTGTAAAGGGTTGGCCTTTAGGAACCTGACAGGGACAAGGCCTCTGGGGTCATGGCAAGGAACATGCAGCAGAGGGAACTTTTGGCTTAAAAGTGTTGGAGAATATTTGGGCTCCTTAGATGAAAAGACATGAAATATTATTAACCTTTTAATTCCATTTTTTCAGTGGCTTCTGCCACCCAGCACTGATGGTTTCTATGCTGACTTCCCTATAGAGATAAGAAAACTTGATATTAAATACCACAGTATCTTGTTTTGCATATGATTTGAATTATTAAATGGCTTTTAAATTATTTGCTGCAGGCAAAATAGCCAAAGTATCTATTTTATCTTTTATCTGTGCTGATCATTAGAGCTTGTGCTATTAGGCTCATGTTTGCTGACTGGATAAATGTGAGGGGAGAATGCAGTGAGAGATTGTGAACTGCTCTGTTTTCTGTGTGTCAGGGGGAGAGAAAGGCTCCCTGCCTGTATTGACACAGGTCCTGCTCCTTCTGCTGGGGTTACTGGGGTGCTTGTGCTGCTGTGGATCTTTAATAGAAACTGGTGCCATCCTTCTTACCTCAGCAGAGGGAGGAAGGGCAGAGCTGTGTGTAGAATTTCTTTGCCCAGAGAATGAATTTTTGTTGTAATTGCATTTAAAAAGTAGGCTGTAGGTGCATGGATGGGTTAGAGATGATGTTTAGATTTTGCTTTTTGTTTCCACTTGGTAGCCAAAGGTCAGCAGAGATTTTGAGAGATCAAAAATTTGGCAGGAGCTCACCCCAGGAAAAATAAAGTAAATAAAGTTAGGCTAAAAATGTGAAAATAGGAGAAATAAACAAGAAAGGCCTAGAAAGAAAGAACATGCCCTCGTTACATGGTTTGTGACATCTCTTTTGGTCCATTTTTTTTGCTGCCTTTTTTCCTGGTCTTTGTCTCTCAAGGCAGTTTCCTAAATAAACTCAGAGGCAGTTCAAGAAGGCTGTGGAAATGAGCTGGTACCTATAGCAGTAGTGCAGTTCTTATTGACTTGGGGAAGATAAGGATCAGGGCCCCTGTGTAAGTTCAATTCATACAATTACATGGAGGAGAATGAATCACTGGGGAAAGCAAACTGACTGAGAGCTCTTTCAAGATGGGATTTTCAAACTGGGCCAAAAGGAAATGAGGTGTCCAGATTCCATTAAAATATAACTGAAGCTGGAGCATAACTCTCCCAGTCTCTTCTGATAAACAGCTCAGAAAAAGTTCATTGTGGCTGATAACCTTGAAGGTTTGTAGCTCCACTATCAGCATCAGCCTTGACATGAAGGAATGTGGAAGCCAGAGACTCCACTTCTCTGACATGAGTCCCGAGGGATGTGTGGCAGCAAAACTTCCCACTGGGGGAGGATAGGCAGCAGTTCAATAACTGCTAACAGCATCATTTCCCACAAAACCTGCTTGAAGCTGCTGTTCAGGGACTTGCAAACGGCCTTAAAGAGCTGCTGCCATTGCAGGATCTCCTTGGGAGTGCTGTTCAGTGGTGCACTTAAACATCTGCACCTTGCTTTAATTGTTCTCCCAGCCAGGCTGGGGCCAGCCTGAGGAGCTGCTGGGTCTGGTGTTTGTGTTTCTGCTCAGCACAGGAGGAGAAGGGGCAGAACAGCCAGGGCTGTGGGCTGTGCTCAGACTAAACCTTAACCTGGCACTGCAGATGCTCCTCCTGTGATCTCCCTCCTTCTCTCTGTATTTTGATCAGCAGAATATTAGGCTGTGCTCTAGTCTGCAGTTTGTATAGATCATGGCACGTGATATAGCACTGGGGTTCAACTCTGTTTCCTATAAAAACTTGCAGAGGTTTTGCTAAATGTCTGCTATGATTCTAGGCAGAGAAACGATGTTGTCAGTACCAGATTTATTGATACATTTTTAAAAACCCATGTCAAAACAGCTGTGGTTTTGTTTCAGCAAAGGAGAGAGATGCAGTAAAATTGATTATTATGGAATCATGGATTGGTTTGTGTTGGGAGGGATCTTAAATCCCACCCAGTGCCACTCCTGCCATGGCAGGGACACCTCCCACTGTCCCAGCCTGCTCCAGCCCCAATGTCCAACCTGGCCTTGGGCACTGCCAGGGATCCAGGGGCAGCCATGGCTTCTCTGAGCAGCTTGATTCTGTTATGATTTACTGTTATCATTTACTGTATGCACACAATTCTGGGGAGACAGAACCAGGTGAGGCACAGTGGGAGTAGAGCTGTACCCCCACGTGCTCTTTGGTTTTCCTGTTGTGAAACTGGAGGTGAGTGGATGCAGCTCTCCAGAAATGCATCCCGGGCTCCCACCAGCAAGAGACAAATCAGAAAAACTTGGTCATTATGAAAAATAAGAATTACAGAATCATAGAATACCCTGAGTTGGAAGGGTCCCACAAGTCCAGCTCCTGGCCTTCTCCTCTCTGGACATGTAGAGGTGTCATGGCATCTATGTTTGAATGGAGAACACTGGAAAACTGGGCGTCAGAGAAAGGAAATTAGGCAGCAAACCTCTTCACCTTAACCTTTCTCTAGTTCTCCCTTCCCTGCAGTATTTTGGAGGCTGAATTCAGCTGAGTGTTCAGAGTGGTTTCATGGTGTGCAGGGAGGGGCACCAGCCCCTCGAGGGATTTATGGCTCCCTGTGAGGCACAGAGAGAACCCAGCACTGAGGGATGGGCTCCTGAAGGGACCTGCAGCTCCCCAGCAAGGAAAAACTGTTTAAAAAAACCTGCCAAGAACTTTTACTCCAGTTGTGAGCAGAAAGCTGAAGTTTTTTAAGTTCTTTTTTTTTTTTTAACCTTTAATCACTGCAAATCAGTGACTCCACTGAGGATTACATGATTTAAATTCCATTCCCCTGCTCCATAATGGGGATAAAAATTATGGTTTCAAATGATTTTTGGGAAAAAAAAATCCATGGTTTAAAATTCCACATAAAATGTTTCCCAGCTGCTGAGAATTTAAGGATAGTTAATGCTTCCAGATACATCCAAGAAAAATCTCATTTACCTGATTTTGAACCTGTCACACCACTGAAGTTAATGAGATATAAGCTCTTAAGTCATTTAGTCACTCCTGAATATTTTACTCAATGATAAATTCCAGATTTTCCGAAGTATTTATTTTCATGTGTTTCAAGAAAGTGTTTTGATACTTTTATTATGCTTCAACATTCCTTTGGTCTACTTGACATAACTCTACAGCAGTACAAATTTAATGGCAAATCTCCTGTATCTCCCTAAAAAGGAAAATTAATCTTTTGTTGCTTTTATACTGATGGGAAACATAACAGAGGCTCATAATGTGCTGAGGAATTAAGGGCAGGTGGAGAACTGGAACAGAGGGAAGGGGTTTGGGAAGTGGAAGGGGGTGTGGGGAGGTGGCAGCAGGTGTGATCTGACCTTCACTGGCAGCCAGCAGCAACCCAGGGCTCCAGAGGGAATGGCTGAGGGAAAAATGGGAATAGGTGAAGGGAAAAAGGGCTGCTGGGGCAGGCAGGAGGGAAGGGAAATACAAATCCAGTCCTTCAGTGTGAGCTCTGAGTCTCGTGATGAGAGAGGGCAGATGCAGAGCAAGGCTTGAGAAGTGGATAAAAGTTCTCTGATAAAACCATGATTACAGGATGAGAATTCAGGGAAACAAGGAACCCTCCATGTGACAGCAGGAAAGGCTGGCTGGGCTGGGCTGGTGGAGTGTCTTTTCCTGCAGGGACACAGTGCCCCTGCTTGAGCACAGGCTGTGTGTGACAGCGCTGGCACCTCCAGCTCAGCACTCTGGCTTTTCCTGAAGGAAGAAATGCCCTGGCAGCACATCCAGCCTGCCCTCCAGGTGTGTGCAGCAGCAATTCTGGCACTCACTGTGGTGGTGGGCCTGGCACAGGATCACAGTGCAGCCAGCAGCCACTCCTGGGGCACTGGGTGGGTTTGTGAGCTGCCCCTGCCCCAGTCCCACACTCCTGTGTGCTTCTCCCCTTGTGCACACCCACCCTGATGCTTTGTAGGGTGGTGAGATGGACACCGGTGTGCCCAAGGGACTTGTCCTGTTCCCATGCAGGGCACAGCTGTGCTACAGATTTGCCAAAATAGCCTTCACTTGTTCATCCCAATCATTTCAGGAATTTCATTGCAGTGGTTTGTCCTCAGACTTATTTTCAAGGTTGCCAGCACAAACCAAAGTGAGTTACCTGATTGAACTCGAATTCTTCTTTGTCACTGATGCCTCAGATTGTCAGGGGCAATGGGGCAAATTTCTGCCCTCCTCTCTGGATCTCAGATTCCCTGACCTATTTCCAATTTCACCCCTTTATTGAACCAGTGGCCCAAACTGCTGCTCTTTCATAGCCACTTTTTAGTGACTCAGGGAGTATTCCTGGGCTGCAGGACAGGTTGTGTCAAAGTATTGGTGAGTTTGTGCTCTTCATTCCAAGAACATGTCCTGGGTCAGTCTTGGGTTGGGGGTGAAAATACCCTCTCAATCCAATAAAAAATGATTTAGGTGAGGAGATGAAAAGTGGGTTTAGCTAAAATGCTGCATGCCACACATGAGTGGGCATTAACTCTTCAGGGCACTGAAATATTTTACTACTGGGCAACCAAGGGGAAGTAACAGTGCAGAAGTTTAGTTGGGTATGAAATATCTGCTCTCACACAGCCTCTCTGAACTGTTAACCAAATGAAAGCTTACAGTGGCCAGTCTCAATCCCTGATTCTGAGCAAACTCGGGTGGTTTTTGTCTTCAGTGAAGACTAGATGAAAATACATTTTGAAGGCAATTAGAGTATTTTTATTTTTGCTCCCAATAAACTGCAAGCACAATAAAATTGCTAGCACAAGGTTGAAGATTATTTACTACGATTATATGCCACATGTGATTAATCTCTTCCCCACTTTTTATTCTTTTATCAGCAAGATTTTAAATATCCAGGGGATCTCTACAAGAATTCTGCAGGGTCAGATTAAAAGGCTGAAAATACTTAGCACAGGTGGCTGTGTGTGCAGAATTCACTGCCTTAACAAGGTGCTTCTTGCTGCTCTTGGGTGACCTGCATCTCCCTCCAGGACTCCCAGCAGCAGCTTCCCTGCAATCCTGCAGATCAGCACATCCCCAAGAAGTGTGTGCCTGTTATCCAGTCATTTTCCCCTGCAGTCCTCCAACAGCATTGCTCTAAAAAGATGATAAATGACAGAAAAGAGAGGGAACACAGGGCCTGTTGTTCCCCAGTGGAAAGGAACATGTTAAACATGGCTTTTCTTCCCAGCACCCCTGGCTGCTGTTGGGAGACTGCTGAGCTCATTGTGGAATCTGGCTTTGTCCTCCTCCATGGCCATGTGTCCCTGTCACCTTCATCTTCACCAGTGACTGTGCTTCTGCAGCTGCCCAGATGTGCAAAGATGGCCAGGTGAAAACAGATCCAGGCCAACAGACACAGAGCAGTTGGTGTGCTCTGTGTGCAGCAGCACAGAGGGGGCAAAACAAGCTTGCTCAGAAGGCAAAGAGAGCCCCAGGTTGTTTGGGATCAAGGATGGGAGGTGGGGACAGGGGGAGGAAGAGCAGGATGCTGTTTTGGAGGGCAGCCCCATGCACAGGTTAGCTTTTGGTCACTGAGGATCCAACACCTTGGACCCAGAGTGATGTGTTCTTCAGCAGTTTGGGAGGTTCAGGTAGAGCTGTGTGATCCTGGGAGGGTGCTGCAGAAAACTCAGGAGAAGATGCAAAAGGGGCCTTGCTTTGCACCTTCTGCCACCTGTTCAAATAATTATTTTCCAAAGACAATTTTATCATGTCATGCAAGCTGGAAGCCAACATTCTGTGGCCAACCTTGTCCTCAATGTCCTTTTCTCTGGCTAAAGTGAACCTTTGCTGCAGAAGAGATCTTGGTTTAATTCACTGTGCCTGCAGCTTTAAGGTTAGAGTACAATACAGACAAGATGATAATTATTGCTCTGAAACTCTTCTGGAGAAGGCAGTGTGAGGAAATGTCCCATTAACATTAAAAACAAATCCAGGAGAAGATGATGAAGAAATGCTTTCACCCTGTTACTTCTCCATGATCAAAAGACACTTGCCTAACCCCAAAATCTAATTGTCACATGATTAAAAATGTATGAGACCTCCTGAACATAGAAAAAAATGTGTGTAGCAGCACAAATACTTGATTGAAATGCATTAATTAATACCTTCACTCAGTCTCATGTGGAAACACAAGACCAACAGGGCAGGCTGTCCAAGGGATGGACTCAAGTTTTTGTACTAAGGCAGCTGATTAGTGAAACAATGCTGGTAACTTCACTTTTAGACATGGAAAAAGAAGTTTGAAGCTTATCTGTAAATTTTCAGGGGTCTTGGATATATTTGAGAAGCCAATGAGTTAAAAAACTTCACACAGCCCCAGGCACATCCGTAATTTGAGCAATGAACTTTCACTTACCAAGAACTTATGGGGTGTGTAAAAATATTAAAAATTGCACATTGAAAGTGGTCATGAAGTGTAGAAAATGCTGTGCTTGTTGCTGAGGGGTTGGTGTGATGTGACCACGTGTTCACCAGAGCCCACCCTGCTCGTGACTCACGTGCAGAACTTCCAAATTCAGAATTCAGGGATTCAGAAAAGACAACGGACAACGCTTCCGTAGGGTCAACTGTAAATGATGCCTTTATATTGTACCCAGTGCACACAGAACACTGCTGCTCTCTTTTACCACAGTAATTCAGGAAAATACTCAGAATCTGGATTAATTCTAAGCCTGTAAAAAATACAGTTCAGTATTGGACCAAACGTAACTGTCTTGGTAGTTCTAATCTTAATTTCTGCTTTTGGAGGAACATTAATCGAAATAATTTTTTTTTCAAGTATATTCCAAGATTCAACTGGTTTATTTCAGTTTGGTAGCACTGAGGTTTTTTTCGTCCTAACTGATGGTAATGACAGCTAAATGTCAGCTTCATTTCTGTCTTAGCTCAGAATATAAACAGAAAAGTATACAAAAAGGAAAATGTCCTGTTACACACTCTATAAATTCTTGCTGTGTACCCTATGCCAAACAGTTTTGATTCTGCATGTGACTCTCAGTCCAAAAAGCCATGCTGAGACATTTTTGTCAATAAATTATTTTCCATATTTTGCCTCTAGTGCAGAGAAAACATTGCTATTAACATAAATGCATGAAAAACCTGAACCTGGAACTTCATTTCATCAAGAAAAACCCCCACGATATTTTTATATAACATTTTGGATATATTTTATGTCAAAACATGATCACCAGTTAAACTAGTGACATCTGACCCAATACATTATTGTGACTTCTAAAATAAAAAAATCAGAACAAAACTAAATTTATTATAGCTCTGCCTTCATTAAACACCATGTGTTGGTGATTTAAACACAACAAAACTCTAATAATTCTTCAAAAGTGTCTACTAAATAGAATAAAAAGAATAAGAGAACAATTAACATTTAGTCTGTTACATTAAAAAATTGGATGTACATATTCCTATTGCCTGTTAGCTTTACCTAAGCCTTCAACTACTACAAAAATAATAATAATAAAAAAACCTCATTGTTGAAAATCAAAAACATTCAAATCAGTTGATACAACATTACAGTACAGTCAACTAACATCATTCAGGGTCTCCTTTCCTCAGGGTAGAGTCCTCAGACCAGGGTCACAAACCTAGTTCACTGCAGGTCCAAAACTGAGGGTCAGCTCGGTGCCATCCTGCCCCTTGATGGCGTTGGGAGAACGGGCTCACCCAGCCTCTCCTTTTTATTTAGCACTGGAGTTAGTTAAGTTTAGCACAATAACTAAAAAACAAAGGGAAAAACAAAGGAAAAAAAAAAAAGGAATAAAAAAACCAGAGAAGTGGAAGCTAGGTGAAGCTGCCATTTGTGTCAACCCATTGCGATACGCTATACTAAAAAATCCTGAAATATCCGCCTGTCCTCCCCGTTCTGCCACGGACTAGCAAAGTCAAAAATACAAAAGTCTTCAACTCATCGTTTTTGCAGAATAAAGCAAAAAAGTCTTTGTGCTCCTTACTACCAGAAGCAAAATATCCTCTGAGTTACCACATGTAATAGCTTCTGGATGTGTCGACTTGGGTCGGCTTGGTCTCTGCAGAGCCATCCTTGTCTTTTTCGCTGTCACCTTCCCAGAGATTAATAAGTGGAGGGTAGAGCTCGTTCAGGGGGATTGAAGAGGTCTTTTGCATATATTTTTTCAGTGAGTGGTGGTAGTTTTTTCTCTTAAACCTTTTTGCAACATAAACAGAGAGGGAGGCGAGGCTGATGACAGCAAACATGGATCCCATCACCGCTGCCAGGGCCGTGCTGGTTTCCTGGTCGGAAATATCCAGCGCAAAAGCCGCGTTTTTGGTTGTGACGTTGACGCAGGATCTCTGTGTTTGCTGATGGATGTTGGACACTGTCAGACACACTTCATAATCTGTAGAGGGCTGTAAATGCGTGAGGTTGTATTCGTGGACGTCCACCGGGACCCTGGCGGTGTAGGTGATGTGAGGGTTGTCAATCTTCATCGTGGCCGATGACCATTTTAAATTGGATGTCATGACGTTGGAATTGACTTTCCAAGAAACCAGGATGGAATGGGATTCGGCTTGTTTAACATAAATCTTCAGAACCTGGGTGCCATCCAGGAGTGTTCCGTTCACCCGGATGGTAGCGACCCTCGTGTCAGCCCCTTCTATGTTTTGAGCAACGCAGGTGTATCTCCCAGAGTCCTCAACCTGGATGTTGGAGATCTCCAAGGTACCCTCACTGCTCAGCTTGTATTTGTCAGAGAGGCTTTCCACGGTGACCTTATTGCCCAGAGGGGTGACCCAGTAGATTTCTGGCTCAGGTTCTGCCATGGCCCGGCAATCTAAAAACACCGTCATGCCGATGTCCAGGTTTAAGTGGTTGGGAAAGGTCTCATGAGAGATCATTGGAAGACATTGTTCGTTTGAGTCCTGTATCAGCACTTCCTTCACCTGCTGTCCCCGGTACTCTGGAGGCATGGCACAGTACATGGAGAGAGGCTCCATGAAGCGGATGTTGGTTTTGTTGGAGTTGATCCAGTGGATGACGCAGTCGCACCTGAGCGGGTTGCTGTGGATGCTGATCTCACGCAGGTTGGGGAGGGATTCCACTGTCTTTTGGTAGACTGCATTCAAGGCATTGTTGTTGAGCATCAGGCTCTCCAGGGCGGGGACATTGCGGAACGCCAGGCGATGGATGTAAGACAGCTTGGGGTTGTTGGTGGCCTCCAGCTTTGTGAGCTCAGGCAGGTTGTCCAGCGCATACCTGTCGACAGACACGAGTTCTCCCATGTTGTTGATCCCAAGCTCTTTCAATCTGAGCATGTTTTTAAAATCCCCTTCTTGAATTTTATGAATTGGATTTTTGTTGAGATCCAGGAATTTTAAATTGGGAACTTTCTCAAGTGCGAGCTGAGGAACTTTTACTAGTTTGTTGTCATAAAAAGAAAGGCTTTCGAGACTATCCAAGCCTACCAAGGCATTGCCAGGAATGTCTGTGAGGTACATACCTGCCAAAACTAGACTCCTTAAGTTTGAGAGTGGTTTGAAATTCATATCAAGTATTCCAATCACTGGGTTTTCTCCAATCATGAGAATCTCTAAGTTGGGAGTAGAATCAAACCAGCGGCTGTCAATAACCTTTAATTTGTTGGAGTTGAGGTGTAATCTCAGAAGATTTTTCAGGCCAGAGAATGCATTTGCAGAAATGCTGCTGATCTGGTTGTGATTTATGTAGAGCTCCTGCAGATTGCAGAGGTCTTGCAGGCAGTAGTCAGTCATCTCTGTGATCTGGTTCTCCTCCAGGTGCAAAGTCGTAAGCTGAGTGAGGTTGGAGAGCCCCACATCTCTGATACTTGTGAAGTTATTTTGTGAAAAATCCAACTCTGTTAAATTAAAGAGCTGCTGGAGTTCGTCTGTGGTCTTTGCAATGTTGTTGCTTTGTAACAGAAGGACTTGAGTGTCACTGGAAAGGTTGCTGGGGATTTTTGTTAACCGGAGGTCGTTGCAGTCAACTGTGGTGGCTTCCCTGTACGTTGACTGTGGTGTAAACCAGGGCCTGATTTCACAGACACAAAGCTGTGGACATTCATTGCTCTGTATGGAAGACTCAGTTAATGAATTCATTAACAATTCTAGCACCAACTGGCACACAGTTAAAACAACTCTAACCTTTGCCATGCTGGCCAGAGGGGGGGTTCAGCTCCCTGGCCCCCTAAAATCCCCACGGAGGAAGAGGGTGATCCCCTATCAAGCAGAAAACGTAAAGCTTGACGTTTAAGGTGAAAGGCTTGGACATCCAGAAAGGTGAAAGATGATTTTCTGAGTTTACTGAAGTTAAGAGATGCTCTGAAGACCCTCAGCTGCTCCTCAGTGGTTTAGAATCTTCTGTAAATCACTGCCTGAAGATGGTCCTGAAAGCAGATTAGGGTATATGTTATGCTCAGCTCATATACAGTTCATCCATTATTTAGTTTCTCCAACCTTTGAAAGAAAATATCTGAAAACAATCATTATTTTAGCAGTATTCTCTTACAAAAATCCCAGTCTGGTGTAGGTAAATTATGTAGGGTTTGGAACTCTCTCCTTCTTGGGGTTTACATGAGAAATCTGAGTGAATTATCTAAAAATAAAAGTTTGGGATGGATACCTTTCAGTTTTGGTATTCAATTCAGTGGCTTGGGAATGCTGAGGGTGGAGGATGTGCTGGTGAGCACAGTGGGGTCTCAGACCCAATCCCTGTCCCCAAGGCTCAGATTTCAGGCATGGGGAATTCAGGCTCAGGAAGCTGCTGGTTTAGAAGTTTGAAGCTAAACCCTTATGCACTTTGCCAAAATTTATCCGAGATAATCAAATCAGTTCCAGATAACAGCTTAGATTTAATCCAGCTCAGCACCAAACAATAACAGTAAATTTGATTAAAGGAATGTACTGCCCTTATATCAGCTGTCTGTACTGCATTGTGATTGTATGAACTGTTTACCACAATTCCAAATTGCTGTGTAAGCCCCACATTTGTATCTGCTTAGCTTGAAGTTGTTCATGCAAGAGTGCATTTTAAATTAACCCAGCTGTGTCCAGGCACCTCTGAACATCTGGTGTATTGTGAGGCTCTGAACACATATTCCAGGAAAATCTCGTAGTAAAATCTTTCTCCTTCTACCTTCATTGGAAAATTGCTCTGGTGAGTGCAGTTGAGACTTCTCAAACAAAAGGTTTGGGTTTTTATGTAACTAAAATAATCAGGTTGTGCTGTATGGACTCCCCTGGTTCCCTGGCAGTGCCCAAGGCCAGGCTGGATGGGGCTTGGAGCACCCTGGGATAGTGGAAGGTGGCAGGGGTGGAACTGGATGGGCTTTAAGGTCCCTCCCAACCCAAACCACTCTGTGACAGCTGAGAGAACACAGTGCTGAAATCGCATCTTTTTCAATTAGAACGCAGCAAAGCTTCAACCAAGTCACAGCCCACAAAAGATGGTGCTATATAAAATAGTAAAACTAAATACAGCTTGTAAAATAGGTTTAAAATACCCCTCTGGATAGTGCTGACAGGAATCCCATTTGTACAACACTTACTTCTAAATCTGATCATATTAACTACTGAAATTACCATGTTTTATTTTAGATTACTATATAGTGCTGTAGGTAGAACACACCCCAACAGCATTTTTATTATTTATTTTTATATTGTTATTCTGTGGTTGTGCTTTGGAGGAAGGAATGGGACCCAGAATACATTTGACCCTCTTGAGTCAGATTTTCTCTCTGCTAGCTGAGACCTGAATGAGAGCTGAGCAGACTCTGCTGGAGGGAGGAAAACCAACTGTAGGACCAACATTCCTTCCCAAATAACCTCCAACTGATGGAAGAATTGGCTAAGGCTGTATTAAAAAATAAATCCTACCAGCACTGTAATAGTAGGGAATTTGTTAGCAGGGAGTGATGAGGGGCTGGGCTGACTCTGATGGATGCTGCCCTCCATGGCAACACGTTTGTAGCTGACCCAAACCAGCCAATTCTAGGAAAATTGATGGCATCTGAAGTTTAATTGATTTAATTGCAGATTTTCAAACGGCAGCACTTTGCAGTGAATAATGTAGGTGGTGCTCTCCCCCAGTCACAATCCCAGGCAGGTACAGGAGGTGCCCTGAGCTGCTGTGCCCATGGGAGCTCACACAGGGACATGTCCCTGCTCCAGCTCTGAGGAGAGCAAAAAGAGGGAGCATTGCTCCCAACATTCCTGCCTGTGGAATTTCTTCCCTTCATCCTTCTCAGTGTATGAAGAGAGTTGGAGCCTTTCAAAGCTGAGGGCCCTAATGATGTTTTACTACTGCTTTAGCCCTGATGTACTGTATGAATCATGTAATGCTTTAAAAACCAATCTGCCTGAAAAACACTTCAAAGGTTCTTTTAAAATATGTAGGAGCATGTCTAGATGTTGCAAAAAAAAAAAAAATCAAATTCGATCTTTTTTTGTTGAATATTTATATCCTCTTACTGTCACGTTACAGTTATTGTTCATCCTTGCTAAGAAGGCATTTGTGGGTTTATTGACCAGAGTTCTGGGTTTATGATCACTGTAAATATATGATTTTACAAGTTCTTAGTGCCTCGTTCTCTTCTGTAGCTATTTTCTACTGTGAATGGATTTAATTTTCTTTAACTGCAAATGTTCTTTAGAAACAACCTGCACATTGCTTTCCTCAGTCCCTCCCAGCCCAGGGCAGCTTGGATGAAGCTGGAAATGAAATTCCAGGGTAATCAAAGAGTGAATTCTGAGCAGCCCCACGTGCCCCTGCAGGAGGGACAACCCAAGTCATGGGCTTTGGTTTTAGCTCCTTGTGGTGTGTAAAAGCCCCTCCACAGCCCTGATCAAAGCTGCAGAGCAGCCACCAAAAGCCACCCCTTTGCCCCAGGATTCTCAGCTTTCCAGCACTGCCAGGACTGATCCCAGACACCTCCTCAGTGTTTGGTGTTGCAGATACTGAGGGTGTGAAGGAAAGCTTTTAGCATTCCCTGCCTTCCCTCCCATTTGTTAGATTCATATTTTCTGCTGCTCCAACCCACAACAGCAGTTGTAACAGCTGGTAACTTGATATCAGCAGAAATAATGGCTAATTTTATGTGAGAGATATGGAGGGAATTATTTTGCTCCGAGCTAATTAAATGCATTTTCCATGGCACTGCTCAGTGCCCAGTGCAGTAAGAAACCACATTTCTGTCACCAGCAAACCCACAGCAGCTGCTGGGGTGTTGGCTTGTTCCTGCTCCCTGAGGGCAGAAGCAGGAGCATCATTCCTGTCTCCAGCCTGGAACTGCCATGGGGAGGTCTAACTCTTCCCTTTCCACCTAAGTTCTGAAAACTGGTTAATACTGAGAATTTGTCTGGGTGAAATCATGAGGGTGGGTGTTTGGTTATGGAGTAGAAGATCCTTCATTTCAGCTTTCCTTGGAAAGAGGGGTGGGTGGGAAGAGGTGTGCCCTGGCAGCCATGGCCTTACTGGTGGCTCTTAAAGAGCTTGGTTGGCTGGGTGATGGAAAGAAAAAGTACATTTAAACCTCCAGTGCAGGAAGAGGACAATATGAAGGGACAAGCATGAAATAAACTGTTCATTAGAAGTCTTCACAGTTAACCTGCCAACTAAAAAGAACAGACATTAAAAATTTTTGCTTGGTAATAGGAAAACAAAGCGTTGTCACTTCCCTGACAACTGTATTAATGGTCACTATTAAAATTCGCTGAAAAGAGCAACAATCTTGTTTGCACATGGATATCTGGATGCATTTTGAAACAGTGATGCTGCCACAGCAAATCCTCCCTCTCCACAGTTAATGTGGTTCATTCTTGCAGAATTTCTTTTATATTGCAGTAGCATCAGCCCAGATTTTGGTCGGCAGCCACCTGCACTGAGCGTGCCCAGGTAGAAGTTGGAGGGATCAGATACACGAAGAAATTACCTCAGGCTAAGACAAGCAATTTATTCTGCAGTTGCTGTGAGCCAGGAGCACACGCTGATTCCCCTCCCTCTGCAGAAACATTTCCCCAGGTTGAGCCTCAGCACCTGAGCTGCGTGTTGGAAAATTGTCTGTTCTGCTAATGACTCGTGCAGCTCCTGCATTCCCATCACCATCCTGGGGGAAAGCCTTGCTGTCCCCCAGGAAAACCTGTCCTGGCTGCTGCACCTGGCTCAGGTGGGTCAGCAGGGGAATGCAGGTGAGGCAGCCCTGCCCAGGGACCTGCAGCAGGAGGAGAACTGGGGGGGCTTCAGGTGGAACTGGGAAATGCAATTCAGACTGGGAGCAGTACAGATGCAGGCTCTGCTGGAACTGGGAAATGCAATTCAGACTGGGAGCAGTACAGATGCAGGCTCTGCTGGAACTGGGAAATGCAATTCAGACTGGGAGCAGTACAGATGCAGGCTCTGCTGGAACTGGGAAATGCAATTCAGACTGGGAGCAGTACAGATGCAGGCTCTGCTGAACTGGGAAATGGAATTCAGACTGGGAGCAGTACAGATGCAGGCCCTGCTGTGTCCCTCAGCAATGGGACAAGAGGAACAAGCAGTAACTGATGTCCAGGAAGTTCCAGCTGAACATGAGGCAGAACATCCCTGTGACCATGCCCTGAACAGAGAGGGCTGGAGTCTCCTCCCTGGGGATATTCCAGAGCCACCTGGACACTCTCCTGAGCCCTGTGCTCTGGGATGGCCCTGCTGGAGCAGGGAGGTGGCACCAGATGTGCCACTGTGTCCCTTCCAGCCTGACCCATTGTGTGACTCTGTGGAAGAGCCTGTTGGGAGAGGGGACACTGCAGGCTGGGCTGGAAAACATCTGGGCTGGAGCCCTGTGGATGCTGGAATGTCACTGGAGGTGAGGAGGCTCCCAGGGAGCTCAGGCTGGTTAAGGCAGCTGGGCAAGTGCAAGGAAAGGGTTTTGTGTGAGTGTGCTCGAGGTAAAACCTGCCCTGCTCTGCTCTGCCCTTTGCAGTTCTGCATCCCCATTTTCCATGGATAAAACAGGGATTGGGGCCATGCTCAGGTGAGCAGCACCTCTGGCTGGGCTTTAGGAGGGAGAGGCACTGGAGTAGAACAGCCTCTAAATCACAGCAGTGAGCTCAACACTAAACCCGGCCTAAAACCAGGTTACTAAAGTCAGGCTTGCTCCAGCCAAGAGCATCAGTGACCTTGTACACCAAGAGAGAGGACTTGGAGTTTAATAACCAGGATATTTCCAGCCAACCCACAGAACGGGCTCCTTTCCCAGGAATTAAATTTACAAGTGCAATCCTGTGTATTTAGAAGAATATTGAGGAATCGTGTTTGATAATAAGCCTTTTATAGTGAGGTTTTTAAAGTCTCCAGTGTCATCAGGAAATAAGCTATTTACAGGTCTGAATTGTGGAAAATACAGAAAAAATCAAGCTGAAAATGATGACAGTTGAAAGAGCTAGAAAAAAATCTGAACGTGGGAGCTGGGTATTAAAAGGCAAAACAGAAACAAGGGTCTGTAAGACATGTAATAATGGTATAAAGCTTCAAAACACATCCTCAGGGATTTGTAATATTTAAGGTTTGGAGTTTCTTTTCCCTGCAAATAATGCCTACTTTTTCTTCTTGTCAGTATGCACATTCCATCAAAATAAAATCTGTGTTTAATTTTGGGGAAAGCTCTGGTGAGAAGGTGATTTGCTGTATCTGGAGACAACCTTAGCATGCTTTATCTGTGTTCTTTTGAAAAATACTACTCTTATCTCCACCAAAGAACTGCAAAGAGCATCCTATTCATAATGTCTGTGCTTCAGAAACAGCATATTATAGCTTGGAAATTTGTAATTTATTTGGGCTTATTCTTAAGACTTACATCTGATACAGTATTTTTCATTAAAATATTGAAGTAAATTTGCAGGAGAGGGAAAAATGCTTTTCATTCATAGACTGCTCTGGAGTGCAAGGGGCTGGATCCCCTGCAGGGAGCAGCCACTGGGTATTGATGGTCCATGAAATCCAGCACAGAACTTCAACCCAGCTTCTGGCAACTGATGGGAAATCTCTCACAGATTACCATTAACCAGTCAGATTGGAAACATCAGGAATAACAGGGGCTTGCCAAAAAGTGGGTTGTCAAATTATAGAGGCTGTTTGCTTTAGGAAAGAAAAAAAACCTCATAAACCACTTCATAGCCTTGAAACCTGAGAGGTGAGATGTGTTTGTGCAGCAGGAATATTCCTATGCTAGGAACACAAATTATTATCAGCCTTCTCACTACATTTCTCTTCATGAATGAGTTTCACCTTGGGGAAATATGGGCTGTTCTGTTGTCCAGGACTTGTTTTCATGTCCTGCTGGAAGGGTTCAATGTGAAGGCACAGCTTTGATTGCATTTGATGGAGAAGAATCCCATCTGTGACCATTGTTCTTGTTCCAAATCATCACCAGATAAAGTTACTTGATTGTATCAGCATTTCAGAGAGTCCATTCCACTGCCAGGTTAAGATCTAGTTCCCTGAGACCTTCCTTGCAGCTCTTCCCTTCTGCCTGACCTGCAGGACAGCTCCCTGCAGGTGATGGAGGGCAAACCTCTGGGATGTGCTGTCCTTTCCCCCTGCACAGCCCTAGCCCATCCCCAGCCCTCTCTCTATTTTAAATGCAAGGCAGAATTGAAACCTATTGGTTTTAGTACAGTATCTAAAATTTCCAGAGCATAACTGATTTGGGAAGACCTCTTCCAGCTATTTTTTGGGTGTTGTGTATCTGCTGGCTGATGAATGAAAGAGGACTAAAGGTAGAGAAATTCTGCTTTGGCTTCTTACCATATTTAAAGAGTAGAAATGGATTGAGTCATGGCATATTTGGGATCTCTGAACCATGTGGAAGGATCTGAGCATCTTGTAACCCACAGGGGCACTTCCCTCCCCAGGGTTTCATATAGAGCAGCTCAGAAAATCTCTGCTTCTTACTGTCTATCAAAATCAGCACCATTCAAACAAAAATCTACAAAAAGAATGGAAGAGGACAAAGGGCATGAAGAGATTGGGCTGGATTTTGGAGTAGAATTCCCTTTTTGTTTTTTGACCACTCTTAGAGCCAAGGAGCTTGGCCAGTGGAAGCAAAGTGTTAATAATAACAAAAAGGAGCACACGAGGAATATTTTAAACCAGGAGAAACAGGGATGCCACAACTCCAGAGGATTTTCCTGAAGTAACAGAAAATCCTTTTCCTCCCTTTTTGCTGACTGGCTTCTGGCAGTGTGATTATTTTGCTTCCTACACAGTTCTAGATCAAACTCCAGTTCTGTGAGTCACTCAGGATCCCCCACAGTTGGGAAAGACCCGGCGTGTACGTGGCTGTTACTACCACAGAGGATGCCAAAAAACCCTGGGCTGGAAACAGTGCCTGATAAATCCCAACCACAATGAGTCAGGAGCTCTGGAGGTATTTATAAATCAACACAATGGTGCTGGCTGTAGGGAATGCATAAAGCTTGTTATTAAAAATCATATGTGCATGGAGCTTCAATTGCTTATCTTCAATCAAGGAAAAAGTTCTTTTTCTGGTCTTTGTTACATTCTGTTTTGATAATTCTGTTTCCTGTGGCTGTAGTATATGTTAGCTTTTCACTTATTAGTGATTAAGTTTTAAACTGTATTTTACTATTAGCCTAGATCTGTATCTACACAGTTTGTACATGTAATGTGCTGACACAGACTTCAGCCCTTAGAATAAAACAGACTTCTA
Source organism: Buphagus erythrorhynchus (assembly GCA_013400855.1). Classification (NCBI taxonomy): domain Eukaryota; kingdom Metazoa; phylum Chordata; class Aves; order Passeriformes; family Sturnidae; genus Buphagus; species Buphagus erythrorhynchus. The sequence goes on along the minus strand of VZTT01029759.1, from coordinate 7,072 downwards.
TTGATTTTTTTTCCCTCAGTTTTATGCTTACCAAATCCAATTCTCTGTTTCTGAGCGATATATATTTAAATGTTAATAGACCCATATATTGAGTTGGCTGATATGGGAAGATCTGATAGGAAAGACTGTGAGCATACCACTAACAAAATAAATGGATTTAGCATGTGAGGTGCTGAGATCTAATATAGAAAGGCTGTTAGCACCAAGACAAAGATCTGGAACTCAACCAAGCCAGGAAGGGACAGAACTAATTCCATTAAGTGGCCACAGATTTGGGTTTGGAACTGCTCTGAACCAAGGCTTTCTGTGACCTGAGAAAAAAGCTCTTTTCTCTCCAGCTCCACTGCTGTACCCCATGACCCTGCCCCTTCCCATGAGTCTTTCTGCACTTCTGCTACATGAAATACGTGTTCACCACCACTATTTCACTCCAAAACCATTTAGGCAGCATTGCCAAGTGAGCAGGATGGGAAAGCTCAGTCAGCTGGGAGTGTGGAAACCCCCAGAGCCTGGATTTAACCACTTCTCTTGATCTCAGGTATCACCTGAACTCTCGTGCTTTGTTCCATGCAGAAAACAGTCTTGCTTTGAGATGTTCATGAGGTTAAGAAAGGGAGAAAAGAGCTCTGGAATGTACTGAGTGTTTAAGAACAGGCCTATAAACTGTTCCTTGAGCTTTAGTCCCCAGGCTACCCATGGCCACATCCCAGGTTTTCCATGGATTGTTTCTTTCATCACTGCTTGTAAAACACAGAGGTACTAAAATTTCTGCCTATTGCAGAAAGGAAGTTTTTCCTTCTCAAAATTTTAAGTTACTGATGCTTTCTAGATAAAATCTTTACCTAATTACCATGATTTATTTGGGCACGATAATGTTTAATTTGTATAAACCAGACTTGTTGCACTTAAAGGGGGCAGAAGGAGAAAGGAAAACAGATTTGTCAATGAACTTAGAAAAAACAGTGACCTGGTTTTATTTGGTGCCTTTTACTACAATGAACCCATTCTAAAGACCTGTTTTCAAGCAGCAATTAAAAAACTTCATTTTTGCAACTGCTTGTTCACCTATGGCTAAGATAAGTTATTTTTCAATGCATTTACAAGTCACTGGTGGCTCTCTGGAACTATCAATATTTACTCTATTTCTGTTAGAGTGATGGATCATTTGTAATTTAAAAATTTAGCAAGGCCAATCAGTAGCTCATCTGCATCCCAGTAATTGTATGCAGCACATTAGCAAGGTATGAATTTATTAGACAGTTTTGGACTTGTTTAATCAAATAAATGATATGATGCATGAAATAACAGAAAATGAAGGATTCATTATATAAATGATAAACATTTTCAAATTATGAAAAGACAATCCAAGCTTTGATTGATATTTTATTATAACAAGGTAAAATATTATTCTACCAAACTTTGGATAAGCTCAGGGATTCTCTCTGAATAACTTTTAGGTGTTTTGTAGAAGTTCCTTAGGAGGGGATCTGTCAGAGGAGGAGGAAGCCAGGGATCATCTCCCATGAACTTAAACAGCCACATGGATTCCCCAGACCATGAGTGTTCTCTTTAGAACAGGATAAAATAAGGAGCAGTGACCTCAGGTGAAATTCTCCAGGGGCAGGGCTGGAGCTCTGCTTTATCTGCATTGCCACAGTGGAGCTGCTTTCTCCAGCCTGGAAAAGTGTTCGTTGAGCATGGAGGACTCTGGTTTTGGTCTCAGCCTCAGCTTGTGAGTCTGTGTTTTAGACAAACTTAAGGTCCAAGTTTGTGTGGTAGTGAAATGTGTGAGTGGAAGCAGAGCTCTGTGTTCCTGCCAGGTGATCCCCAATCCATGCACGAGGAGAGCTGGGGTGCCAGACTCATCCCTGCAACACCCCAGGCTCAGCTGAGCTGCTCTCCATCCCACCCTGCCCCTGACACCATCTGCCTGTCACCAGTCACCCCTCTGGGGGGAAGGCAGTGACTCCCAGCTGCTCTCAGGGGTGGGATGTGCCCCTCCACACCCAGGAGTCCTTTGGGACTCCCCTCTGGTGGTCCCCAGGCAACTGGGCTGCACTGGGACAGCGATGGCTCCCAGTGCCACAGTGGGGAACGAGCTGGGGGTGCCTCTGAGCTGTGAAGAGACCCCAACCCCAGCAGCCCAACACCCACCTGGGGTTCTGCTCCCTGCCAGGCCCAGAACAGCCCTGCCACAGGAGCAGGGTGGGGGCTGCACTCGCCCAGCACTGGTGGGAGCAGCCACCCCAGTGCTGGCTCACGCTGAGCAAACCCTGCCAGGCACCTTCAGGGGGGCTTGGCTTCCAAAAGCCCTTGGTTCTCCTGCTCTAATCCAAGCTGACAGATGCCCAAATTGCTGGAATCACCAGAGTTAGTTAAATTAAATACCTGGAAATGAGATGCTGACTGACAAGCTCTGAAATTTCTAACTAAAACTCCCAAGTAAGGTTTGCCTTTGTTCAGCTGCTTCGGGTTGGGAATAGTTCAGGGAAAATACTGCCCTGTGTGACCACTGAGGAGTAAAGGGCAGCACCTCAGGAGAGAAAATTATGTAGTAAGGCTGCTGTACCCAATAAAATAAGGGAAAGAGCTGTTTCTCCATGGCACTTTTATAACTTCAGTGCATTCTCGCTACAGCACCCTGTTAAATAGTTCAGGCTCGTTACTTAAACTTGCTTTGCCTTGTTCTGTTAGTTAAAAAGGGAAGAAAAAGGCAATCCTCCACTGCAAATACTCGATCTTTAGAAACTGTGCTCCAGGTAAAAAACAGGTCCTGTTCTTTTAATAATTCAGCCAGATGGAACATCAAGGAAACACTGCCTTGTAACACCAAATTAAGGTCTTATGAAATAGAAGGTGAAATTATAAAAATATTTTGCAGGAGAAGTTAAGAGCAGAGGCTAATTCTTGTCTCACTGATACCACAGACTTGTCCTGCCTTCACCAGGGGGAGAACTAGGCCAATCCAAAATAGGCCAATCCAGTATTTTTCTTCAGTGCCATAGGTAGAAAAAGCAAAGACGACATCTAAAGAGCAAAACAAATTTTGAATAGAGTTGCAGGGTTTGAAGCAGCAAAGAATAAGGGACTGGGGTTCAGAAGAACCTTCAGCTGGGGAGCTCTCAGCCCTCCACGGGAGCATGCTCAGCTCTGACCCTCTGGAGTCCATTTAGTGAAGGATTTAATTAGTCAGCTGCAGGAAAAGAACGAGACTGGCAAAGTCCTTGAGTAACTCAAGCACATCTGCAGTGGCTGTTTCTTATCAAAGTGGTCCTGTGAGTTCCCTGTGCAGAACTCAGGCCCTCCAAATCTTAGAGAAACACCATTATTTAATAACTGCTTACAAACCAACAAAACCAGTTCCTAAGCCAGCTCTGTGATTTTCTTTGCTCTTGCTCATCTTTCTTCCCACATATTAATTGCAGAGACAAAAGAGAGTATGGGAATATTTGTAGTGGGTTTCCTTGGATTTCTGCTCTGGCATGGGGCTCTGGCTGCTTCCCACCTCTCCACTTTCCCAGGAGCCCCCCAGGCACTGCCAACCCTCCTAACACAGTCAGCAGAAAAACTATCCCAGCTCCAAAGTTCCCTTTTGTGTAGAACTCACAAATTATTTTTGGGACAGATGTGCTTAAGGCCTGACCCCGTTAATGGCTGAACTGTTCTGGAGCACAGCCTGGAATTCTCGATTCCTGGGAGCATCAAGGGTCTCCAGGCTGGCAGTTCCAGCTGGAAGGGGATGCAGGAATCAGCCTTGGTGAGGCTGAAACGCAGGCTCCCTGTCCATGAGCCTTCTCCAAACAGAGAGGAGCAGGGCTGGATTTGTGTGCTTCCAAAAACTTTACATAGATTTTCTTCAGTTCTGTGTCTACAAAATGTCTGCCAGGAAGAAATCTGGAGCTTGGCAGGATGAAGCCTCACACGTGTATTGTTCGTGTAACTATGGTAACCTACAAATGCCACCAGTGTTTCCATTTCATACACAAATGAGGGGACAGCTGTGGGGACCACATGTCTGCCAATGGAATAATATATGTGAACTAGGATGGCTTGGTCAGAAAATTACAACTCATCTATATTAATCAGGGCTTCAAAGAACAGGCACCTCCGTGGCGACAAAGTGCACAGGAAGACAGAGGGGATTTTTATTTTGGAAAAATTTGGCTCCTCTGTAAATATTTGCATCATCTTGCTACTTTGCTGGTTGAAAAATAAACTAATATAAATACTGTTCAACCAGAGATGTTCTATAAACATCACTTAACTCTTTTCCTTGGGTTTTGTTTGGGTTTTTTTTTTCTGATGCCTGATCCTGACACAAAGCCAGACCTGGGACCAGGCAAGTCACTCACCTGGGGGAGGAGCAGCTCCAAAACAGACAGAAATAATGTGGCTCAGAGCTTTGTGAACAAAGCCCCTATTTTTATTCACTGATATCATTAACAGAAATAAGAGCTTAAAAAAACTCATACAAGGAACTAAAAAAAGATTTTAAAAATCTTGTTCAAATATGCATGAGTCCCTCTCATCCCTAACAACAAAAAGAAATCTGCAGAACCAATAATGCAAATAAATCCCCTTTCCAGTGAGTTGTAAGCTCTGCAGGCTGCAGTAGCAGCAATACTTGACCGCTGTTGTGATTCATCCAAGGTGTTTTAAGTGTCCCTACAATAAAAGCCGTGGAGCAGGGCTCTGCCGCCCTCCTTGGCAGCAGCAGCCAGCCAGCAGCCGGATGCAGCAGGAATCCAGGAAAAGTTTTCCCTGCCTTCTGCAGTGCCACGCTGCTGTACAGGAGTGGAACAAAGGCTGCAGCATCCCCCCCTCTGCCCACGGCACCGAGCTGGGCACGAGGGGGATTTAGGGATGATGATGATGAGAGCTTTAACCACTGCTTGTTGAAATTATCCCATTTCCTCCACGGGCTGGAACCAAATACACACAGAGAATCATGGAATCGCAGACTGGTTTGGGAGGGACCTTCAAGATCATTCAGTGCCACCCCTGCCATGGCAGGGGCATCTTCCACTGTCCCAGCGTGTTCCAAGCCCCAGTGTCCAACCTGGCCTTGGGTGCTTCATGGATGGGGCAGTCACAGCTTCTCTGGGCACCCTGTGCCAGGGCTCTGTTCCCTGTGAGGTCAGACTGAACAGAAGTTTCTTTTTTCAGCCTGAATTTGGATGGCTCAGCACTATTTATGGCAGTAAAAAAAGGTCCTTCACAGTTCATGTGAAAAGTTGTTACCCTTCTATAATTGTCCAACTTAATGCAAAATCCTATTTCCTTCAGTGGTCAGTAGTATGTTACCGTGTCTGTTCTAGGTAAATGGAAAAGGCTTTATGGTCATCACAGTAACTGGTCTAAAAAAGTCCAAAATGCCTACTGGGAGAGATAATTCTATATGGACTACATAAAATGTTGTGCAGATAACTTTTAACTGCTGAGGTAAAAGTTAAACTGGAGCTCCTGTCCCGGAGCAGTGGCACAAGAGAGGCTGCAGAGCAGGGGGACAGGGACAGCAGGGGGACAGGGACAGCAGGGGGACAGGGACAGCAGGGGCTGTGCCCTGGCCCAGGGGTGACAGCCCGTGGGCTGAGCAGGCAGAACCATCCTGGCTCTCTTCACTATTCCCATCTGGGAAGCTTTGTGCACTGCTTTGTCCCTCTCAGTGAGCCCGTGTTGTAAATTAATTTAATTCCGACTTGCGAGACTTTGGGACGCGGTTTTGTCGGATCCTTTGGACAACAGCGGGACCGATGCTGGGTGTGCCTTCGGTCATTCAGAGCTCTGTGATCTCCCTGTGGGTGCATCTGAGCTATTGATCAGAACAGGTTTATGATCTTGGTCAGAAATACTGGGTTCCTTTTATAGGCACCCTTTAAGTCCGTACAGAAAAGACTTAAAGGTTTCCAAACTAGTTTTTATTGAAGGGACTCGTTACTTGGGAGCTATTGCACAGCTCCAGGACAAGAACAGAAGCACCGCGCGCGTGATCTCTCACCTTTGGACAACATTATTGTCTACTTTGAGTTTGTTACTTTCCCTTCCATCGCCTGGTGGGAAATGCGCACCGAGCCAGCACTGGGGGAGAGAATAACTTGGGGGAGAGCGAAAATCGCAGGCGAACATCTGTTGTGCGGCCCCGGCAGGGCTGAGCCGCCGGCACAATGCGCCTCGCTGCCGTCCCTCCTCTCACAGCATCGGGGGCCGGCCCCGCGCTCAAAGGGGGCTTTGACAGGGGCGACAAAGGGGCGGCAGCGGGGCCGGTCCCTTTGTGCGGCCGCCGGAGCCGGGGGCAGGGACCCCCAGTCCCGGGTGAAGGGCTGCCGCTGCCCCGCGCTTCTCCCCGCACCTTTTAGGCAGCGGGCTTTCCCAAGGAGCCCCCGCGGAGCGCAGGGAGCCGGCGGAGCATCCCTCCCTCGGCCGCCCTGCGCCGTGCCGGGGCCGGTCCCGCAGCGCCCCGCGCACAAAGCCGCGGCCGCGGGAGGAGGGCGGCCCCGCTCACACTGCGCCTTTATGTGCCGCTTTCTGAAGGGCCATTGTCACACTGAAGGCTCCTTGTCTCCTCGCATTCCTCCGGGTGAATGGATGAGGCAGGACATCTGCCGGGATCCGCTCCCATTCGCATGCAAATGGGGGACGCGGGCAGCGCTGCCGCACCGCCGGCCCCGCGCCCACCGCCGGCACTCGGGACCACGATTCCCCCCCCAGAATCCCCGATTTACCGCAAACCGGCCCGGGGAACAGCGGAGCACCCGACAGAGAGAGGAGGAGGAGGAGGAGGAGGAGGAGGAGAGCGATGCTGCAGCCGAAACCCCGCAGCCCCGGAGGTGCGAGGCGGCCGCAGCCCCGGGGCGGTCCCGGCGCGGTGCGGAGCCACCGAAACCCCGCAGCCCGCGGGGACTGCCCCGGGGGGCACCGGGGGCGCGTCCGCCACCGCAAACTTTGCCGTGTCCCCGGGCCGCACCGCACAGCACTGCAGCGCAGCGCACATCCCCGCAGCCCGGAGCGCAGCCCTTGCACCCGCGGCGCTCCCGCAGCCTCCGCTCCCTCCCCCGAGCCCGGCGGACGCACT